>JASPKZ010001152.1:0-53218 GCA_030220185.1 Diploptera punctata
GGAGCGAGAGGGCGAGCGAGAGAGGGAGAGGAGGGAGAGAGGAGAGAGCGGGAGAAAAGAGAGAGGGAAAGAGAGGGAGAGAGAGAGAGAGAGGGAAAAGAAGGGAGAGAGAGAGGAGGGAGAGAGAGGGAGCGAGAGAGAGAGGGAAGAGAGGGAGAGAAGAGGGAGAGAGAGGGAAGAGAGAGAGAGGGAGAGAGAGGGATGAGAGGAGAGAGGAGAGGAGGAGAGGGAGCAGAGAGAGGGAGAGAGAGAGAGGGAGAGAGAGGGGAGGGAGAGAGGGAGAGAGGAGGGAGAGAGAGAGCGGGGAGAGAGAGGGAGAGAGAGAGAGGAGGAGAGAGGGAGAGAGAGGGGAGAGAGAGGGGAGAGAGAGAGGAGGGAGAGAGAGAGAGAGGGAGATGGGAGAGCAGAGAGCGCGAGGGAGAGAGAGAGAGAGACGGGCGAGAGAGAAGAGAGGGAGAGAGAGAGATGGAGAGAGCGGAGAGGGAGAGGAGAGAAGGGAGAGCGGGAGAGGGAGAGAGAGAGAGGGAGAGGGAGAGGGAGAGGGAGAGGGAGAGGGAGAGAGGGGAGAGAGGGGAGAGAGGGAGAGGAGGGAGAGGGCGAGAGGGAGAGGGAGAGAGGGAGAGGGAGAGAGGGAGAGGGAGAGGAGAGGTAGAACGGGAGAGGGAGAGAGGGCGAGGGAGAGGGAGAGGCGAGGGGGAGAGTCGAGAGGGAGAGGGAGAGGCGGGAGAGAGGAGAGGGAGAGGGGGACGCGGGAGAGGGAGAGGAGAGGAGGGAGAGAGAGAGGAGCGGGGGAGAGGGAGAGAGAGAGGGAGAGGGTGAGAGGGAGACAGAGAGGAGAGGTGGAGAGGGGAGGGAGAAGCGGAGAGGGGAGAGAGGGAGAGACGAGAGAGGGAGAGGGGGAGAGAGAGAAGAGGGGGAGAGAGAGAGGGAGAGAGGAGGCGGGGGATAGAGGAGGAGAGAGAGGGAGAAGAGAGAGGGAGAGAGAGAGAGAGAAAGAGAGGGCGAGAGAGAGGGAGAGAGAGGAGGGAGAGAGGAGAGAGGAGGGAGAGGAGAGAGGGAGAGAGAAGAGACGAGGAGAGAAGAAGGGAGAGGAGAGAGGGAGAGAAGACGAGGGGGAGAGAGAGAGAGGGAGAGAGAGAGCGGGGAGCGAGCGCGGGGCGCGATCGGGCGAGCTAGCGGGAGACGGAGAGGAGAGAGCGAGGGAGAGCGAGAGGGCAGAGAGAGGGAGAGGAGAGGGAGAGAGAGAGAGGGATGAGAGAGAGAGGGAGGAGAGAGAGGGAGAGAGGAGGAGGGAGAGGAGAGAGAGGGGGAGAGAGGGCGAGGGAGGAGGGAGAGGGGAGAGAGAGAGAGCGGGAGAGAGAGAGATGAGAGCGAGGAGAGAGAGAGAGAGAGTTCTCTCTCTACTCTCTTGCTCTATGCTCTCTCTCTCTCTTCTATCTCTCACCCTCACACTCACAGTTTCTTTGTACCTTAATTCTAACCTCTCTTTTGTACATAACTTTTACAACCCCCCACGTCAACCGTGCCTTACAGGGACACTTGTTAAAATATTTCATCTTTGTAATAAATAATTAACACCACCAGCCTCATGGGCTAGTGGTCAGCGTTTCTGACTACAGTTCATGAGGTCTCGGGTTCGATTCCCGGTCAAATCATGGAAATTTTTCCTTAAAGGGAATTATTCCTGTAGTTACCCATGGTCTGGAATTTAGGTTAAGTTTAGGTTATGAACTCTCCTGGTACTTCATTATCATTTATCACCCATCACGTCATCGGGGTAACGTAACTCTGCCTTCCAGGTGCCCCAACCTAAGAAATTTATTACAATTCCACGAATACCAGGGGACAAAGACAGAAGTGTCATAAAAGACAACCTGGTGACATTAAACAAAAAAAAATATACCGGTATATTTGTAGGTATAACATATTATTAACAAATTAATCTATGGACCCACAATTAATAAAAGGATCAAATTTTTCATTTTCATACTGTTGTTAAACATAAGGTCTAATTTTGATGTGTTTTCGAAATTCCTCTGGAGGCGCTGGATTTTTATGTCAATCATTTATGTTCGGTAAGTGAAACTATTACAACGAACTTTTAGTTTTATATATTCAAAGTGAAAATACAATCTTCATGCCTGGAAATTACGTCACATTAATTATTTCTGCTTTCAAAGCTTAATGAACCAACATTTATTTTTACATCATCAATCACAACTTACTCCAACAGAAAATTGATAAACGTAATTTCCAATTACCATGTAGGCTATAAAGTGTCTTCTCCACCAACGATCCTTACTTATAGGATTCGTTGCATAGCAACGAATTGGACCTCCCTTATCATAGCAAACTATTTGCGAGGAACTTCTTTGTGTTCCTAAATAAGGGGGCCCTCGAGGCGTTCTAAAGCCTCGGAGCTAAACACGATCGCCAATTATGACTGCTGAGAACAGAGGAAAGCGACGTACGTCTCAACACATAAACATATAATCCTAATTCCTTATTTGTCAGGAGAGGATTTGACACTCTGGATCAGACATTTACGTTTTGCCCGCACAAGGATATGGTGACTTTTCTCTGAATGAGTGATGAACTCAATGTCAAGGCCACCTCCAAGGCAATACGAATATTATTCACTTGTAGATTCACACTAAGCGACGCGAGTATGATATAAATTATGATGACCAAATGATGTTCGGGGATCATTTGGGCCTTAAAGTTTCTTTAACATTTGTATTGCAGTTGAGGAAAAAACCTTAAAAACCACACCAAGGAAACTTATTCTGACCAGGGATCGAATCCAGGCCCACTGCGAACGAAATAATTACGTTACCCCGAAACTACAGTGGTTAATCCAAAATAAGTTATAATCCTAATAACGTCTCCTTAAATTTTCACTAAATATTTTTGAACAAGCAATTGTTCATTTGTGTTGTTTTTTAATGAGAGAATCGTTCTAGGAATTCTTGTTCTGAAAATCACGTCAAGTGTTTGATACTATTTATCATAAGTAATGCCACGAGTGATTTCCAAATTATCGATAAATTATCGATCGCCATAGGAATCTTCGTCGACTTCGAAGGAGATTTCGACAGACTATGGTGGCCTAGCATTATGCGTGCATTAAAAAAGAAGGAACTGCCCAAAGAACTTATACGCAACCATCAAAGATTACTTCGGAGGGCGAACAGTTAGCCTGGTCGACAACGAACACATCGTTAGAAAAGAAGTCCAACTGCGATGCCCCCAGGGATCTGTTCTCGGCCCCTTCCTCTGGAATCTTGTCCTCGATGAACTTCTGCTGATCCTGGAAACCCTCCTGTACGGACAGCCGATCGCCTACGCAGACGACCTGGTTGTTGTGATACGAGGAGAGTCCAGAAGACGGATAGAAGATAGAGGAAACCATGAACTTAATACAAAATTGGGCTGACAAACATAAGTTAACTCTATCGAAAAACAATATAATATAATACATATAATATATATATATATATATATATATATATATAAAGAAAAATAAGTGTTTAAATTGGATTCGCCTGGTGGTGTAATGGATAACACGCTGGGGTACAGACCCAGAGTTCCGGGTTCGAATCCCGTCCAGGCATTTATTTTTCTTATGTTATATATATATATATATATATATATATATAGGCTATATATACAAACACACACACACATTAGACAGAGACGATCTACCGACAATTTACTTCGTTTTGCTTGAATACATTTTGTTATTAGTTTTAGTCTTAATCTTAACTATCATTAAATGGTTGTATTATAGATCGTAATATAATAGATATCTTATTGATCAAATCTTCGTTCAGTATTTAATATTAGAGTTAATTGTGATTGTTATATTCTGATGTAATACATGTTTGTCCTGGTGAGTGGAAGAGAAGGCCACATGGACTTAACTCCACCAGGCCAAATAAATGAATACATTAAAAAATAATGTAAAAAGTAATCCCGTGGTGAGATTTTTATACATTGAAATTATAATTTTAACAAAAGTTATAAAAAAATATATAAAATTTACAATAAAGTATTTTTGTTTCTAAATGTTAACTATGTTTTATTTTAATCATTAATTAAATATTGTATCTTTAGTATACTTAAAGTTCCATCAGGGAATTATAAACAATTTAACTTATGTTAATAACTGGTTTAAAAAATATCATGAAATTTCAAAAAATACATTTGCTATAAAAATAAAAATTAAGCATTTCAATAGTCATATTTATGCAGAATACGAGTTAAATAAAAAAACATACTGCAATTGTGACTTCTGAATTTCCCGATAATTTTACGAAAAGACACATTTGTCCTTCATGGTACATATGCCGGGCCCAAATATAGACCTACTTAAATTTTGTTTATTTTTATCAGGGTTTGAAATTGATAACTTCTCCCTAGAAATCATGATATAATCATCATTTTTGAATAAATTTAAAAAGCGTGGCTGATTTAGGCCTATCCATAAAATAAAAATCAATATTTTAGTTTTATTGATTCAAGTAAAAATAATGATCTCTCTGAGCGATACTTTTTTTTCAATTAAAATGTTTGATTAATTCTTGATTGAAAAAAAAAATCACTCAAAAATAGATATCAGATAATACTTATTTTCCACGTTGTTTACATAAATGATAATTCTAGAATGTTAAATGGTATTAAATTAATACCACTACACTTACCTCTGCCTCTCTCTTTCTAATTCTAAGAATGGTTGAGGCTACTAAAGTTAGTAAACAAGCTATGCTTTTTTTCCCCCGAGCAGTACTAACAAATCCCCTGATTATGTAAACAATTCAGAAAACAGTTTATTCCTGATTGCCAGTGTGTTCACATCATTTGTAATCAAGTTGAAGATAATGTGGGGCCAAATAATAACTCGTGAAGCCTTTAAATACAAATTCAGAAGAAAACACAAGTAAGTTAAAAAATTGTAATGTATGTAATGGCACCTTGTCAAACTGTCTAGGAAGGAAATTCACTAAAAAAAAAAGGTATTATAACCAATGAGTAAAGGTAAATTTTGTCAATCAAACTTTATATTTCAGATTTTAAAAAAAAATATTGTTCAGAAATCATTATTATTGATTGAAAAAATTTTTCTCGCAAATAATGATCAAAATAAGATTTTTTCAGCTGCTGATCACAAAATAAAAGTCAATCTTGATGAAAATCGTAAAATTATTTTTAAAATGCCTGATAAAACTTAGTATCGGGTTTAATTTTTATTTATTTATTTTTGATTATCGATTTGAAACCGTGATTTTATAATAACTCTGCTAACTTTAAGTATAACTTAAGTTCTACTTTAGTGTCATAATTGACCTTCTTCTTCTTCTTCACTTCCTGGTTTAGGCAAGAGTTGCCTGTTCCGTCTTCACTAATAGATCTAAGACCATCTCTTCTTCCTCTTGGAAAATAATGGAAGATTTTATTTGGTAATCTACTTTCTTCCATTCTTTCTACATGTTCTTTCCACTGTATCTTGTTGTCAAATATCTTTTCTTTTATGGAGTAGATCTGCAGTTCTTCACGGATATTCTCGTTTCTTATCTGGTCCATTCTAGTGCATTCTTTTACTCTTCTTAAAAATTTCATCTCGGCTGCTTGGATTTTACTTTCTTGTTTGGTAGTGGTAATCCAAGATTCACTCCCATACAAAAGGACAGGGACAGCCATTGTTTTATAAAATTTTAATTTTGTTTGTTTATGGACTTTATTATTCACTGTTCTATTTATTGTACCACAAATAGCTTGAAACTGATGTGTTTTGTGTTCAATATCTTTATCATACCCATAGCTGATGTCACATCCTAAATATTTCGTCTCGAATTACTATTTTTGCACGCAGAGTATTTCTTCCATAAAATGCCATTACTTTTGTTTTACTTATTGAAATTTTAAAATTATAATCGCTACATATTGCATTTAGTTTATAAGCAGCCAATTGTAACAGATCTTCATCATGGTGTAGTAAGACTAAATCATCGGCGAAAAGTAAGTTATTAATACTTCAGTTATTGTTCAATCTAAGGCCTTTGTCCATTATAATTTTCCATTGTTTCATAATGTCGTCGATATATATATATATATATATATATATATATATATATATATATATATATATATTAAAAAGAGTGGGCGATAGACTACACCCTTGTCTAACTCCTTGATTTATTAAAATTTCTTCTGACCTTTTTCCATCAGTTTATAATTGACCGTATTTATAAATATAGACATCAATAAAATACAAGCAATTCACACAAAATACACTGAGAATCAAAGGAAATGGATCATTTAAAATTACTTTAATGTTGATATAACCTGCAAGATTAATTATTACGTCATAGATTAGCTTCTAATTCTAGGAATTTTTCCACAAATATGATTTGCATTTACTAGAGTTATTTATCATTACACATGCACAACTAGCTCTAACTCACTGGCACTATCGAACCCGTTGGTTCATGGCCGCGCGGACATAAGCTCTCGATACATCTCTATTCTGATCTATTGTTTTCTAATCATCCCCTGTATAATCTACTTCCTTCAAATCATGGATAATATTGTTCTCCCACTTCATTCTTGATCTACCAATTGAGCGTTTTCCTTCTGGTTTTATTACAAGAAGCTTCCATGCACCTTTTTCATGCAGTCTGCGAGACTTAACTGTTCTTATTATATCTGGCTTCCTATACACTCACTATTATGAAGTTTTCTCCATTCACCTGTCTGTCCATCTCTTGTTGGCCTAAATTTTTTCCTAAGAACTTAAATATAAAATACTCGCAATCTTCTTTCCTCACTTAGAGCAAGATTCCAAGTTTCGCATCCACATAATATAAGTGGGAAAATAATTGTTTTATATATTTTCAGTTCAACGTTTTTTGAAAGAAGTTGGGACGATAATAGTCCCTGTAATGCATAATAGCATGCATTTCCAGAATTGAGTCTGTTTTTTTTCTTTGTGCATCTCATTACTATTTGTAACTATTGTTCCTAGATAATGTTGTGTGATTCCGGGTTCTGTGGCCGTGGTCCATAGTTGGTGTTGATACCAGACGTTTCGCCCTCAACTGCGGAGGGCATCTTCAGTGGCGAGTGCTTCTAGGCGTGTTTCCTGGTCGGAAGATCTACTTAGAGTGAGCTCTGCTGACGTTGTGGACGTTGTATTGATACTAGTGGTGGGAGCAGGGTGAGTGAGCGTGGCTCTTGCTGATTGGCTAATGGTCGTCTCCTTGTTGTCCCTAGTGTTGATGCATTTATTTTCTAGTGTATGGTACCAGGCCTTAGGCAATTTGGATACCTTCCTCTTTTCTGTTAATATTGTCTTTATGCTTGTATATTTCGATAGCCTCTCGGTATTATCTAGGGAAATAGTAGGAAGTTGTGGCTAAAACTTGTGTATAATCGAATAGAATCTGGTGTCCATTCATAATGGCATGTTCTGCTACAGCCGATTTATCCATTTCTCCTTGTCTGCAGTTTCTTTTATGTTCAGATAAACGGGTGGCTATACTTCTTTTCGTGGTCCCTATGTATGGTTTACCACACGAACAAGGAAGTCGATATACGCCGCAAGTGGAGAGAGGTGGCCGAGGATCCTTAGCTGAGCGAAGGCAGTCTTCTATTTTTCTTGTAGGTCTGTAAACTGTTTTTATGTTGTATTTTCGTAGGAGTTTTCCGATACGATCTGTGACTCTTTGTACATATGGTAAGTAGGCTATGCTGGTTGAGGGCGTGTTATCCATTCTGACGTGCTGTCTTCGTGGATGTATGGTTTGTCTTATTTCCTTGGATGTGTAGCCATTTTTCTACAGAAAAAATAGAAGACTGCCTTCGCTCAGCTAAGGATCCTCGGCCACCTCTCTCCACTTGCGGCGTATATCGACTTCCTTGTTCGTGTGGTAAACCATACATAGGGACCACGAAAAGAAGTATAGCCACCCGTTTATCTGAACATAAAAGAAACTGCAGACAAGGAGAAATGGATAAATCGGCTGTAGCAGAACATGCCATTATGAATGGACACCAGATTCTATTCGATGATACACAAGTTTTAGCCACAACTTCCTACTATTTCCCTAGATTATACCGAGAGGCTATAGAAATATACAAGCATAAAGAAAATATTAACAGAAAAGAGGAAGGTATCAAATTGCCTAAGGCCTGGTACCATACACTAGAAAATAAATGCATCAACACTAGGGACAACAAGGAGACGACCATTAGCCAATCAGCAAGAGCCACGCTCACTCACCCTGCTCCCACCACTAGTATCAATACAACGTCCACAACGTCAGCAGAGCTCACTCTAAGTAGATCTTCCGACCAGGAAACACGCCTAGAAGCACTCGCCACTGAAGATGCCCTCCGCAGTTGAGGGCGAAACGTCTGGTATCAACACCAACTATGGACCACGGCCACAGAACCCGGAATCACACAACATTATGATTACCGGCCGTGAAAGCCTGCATTCAACTATTGTTCCTAGATATTTAGAAATTCAGTGATTTCTTCAAAATGTCCTTCATTTGTCATTAGTTGTCCATTTCCAATATATAATGCATTTCTATATCTAAACATATAGTTTTATTAATGTTTACTTCCAGTTCCAATTTCTTAGTGTTACTCACACACATTTAATACAATTGAGTTTTGTATTATTATCTGTAATGTTTTTATTATTTTCCTTTTTCTCTCGTTAAGTATACTTTATAATTTTGCCAGGCCCAAATTGGGTAAGTTCGTTAAATAAATAAAATAAAATTTAGATTTGTTTTCTTGCATAGGCCTAGACTAACTACAAGTTTTATGATGCGACTATTCTAGTTTCAAGGTAAATCTATTCGTTCTACAAAAAATTATGTCTTGTTTTAATTCCAAATGACAGAAACTAATGAATCTTGATGTCGAAGACCAATATTTCGAATCCTGGTAAAAAAACAAACAAAAAATGAGATGAAAATTTTAGTATCTTTCTCGAGACTAGGAAATTCCCAGAAGACTCTCTAATTAATCCCTCTTTAAAATTGAAAACGCCAATAAGAAATATTGTTATAAATGTATGTAAAGAAGATGACGCCATACTACATTTTTTTGAAACGTCATAACTCAAATTTATTTAACAAATCAAATTTATTTATTTGCCTTTTACTATCAAACGTACAATAAAACTAAAATATAATTAAACTATAATTTATTTTACAATAATAAAATTCCTTTGTCACCTGAGACAAGCCTTATTCTGTACCGGCAAGAACTGAGCTACAATAAAATAGACAATTAGGTTAACTAACTAATACTCGGTGTGCGCTGTTACGCCTAAATAAATTAAATATTAAGGGTTAATTAATTATATGGTATACACTGCAGTAAATTTTTAATTTGAAATTACAGGAAAACCCCCATTTTTAACGGCCGGATTTCGCAGATTTTTTTGATAATATATATAGGCCTACCTCGGTTTAATTTAATAGGATATTCCATCTTTTGTTGTGAAACATCGAAAATTACGATCGCTAGAGCGACTTTTAAAATTTCGTTTCAGGTGAACCTCTACACCTAATGATTTCAGAACATAATAGATAACGGCTAAGCACTCGCCGCATCTGAAAACCTGTAGGCATAGGCCCGCTATATATTATTTACAAAGATCGGTTGAACGGTTTAGAAGTCTATAAAAGACAAACAGACAGACATATACATTCGTTTATATATATATATATATCGGCTTATGTCCACCGCTGTGGTCTCGAGGTAGCGTCCTGCCTTGTCACGCAAAGGGCTCGGGTTCGCTTTTCCTCAACTGTAAGACAAATGTCAGGAAGCTTAGGGCCCAACGGTCCAAGAAAATCATCCGGCCAACATCATCATCCTTACCATTATCATCATCCTTCACCGGTGTGGAAAGCAACGGGAAGCTACCACACCTATAATTCCCTAGTAAAGCTGCAAAGCGTAGCATGAAACTGCTATGATTGCAGTGAAAGACCTGCCCTCGGGCAGAAATACTATGGATGGATGGTTGAAACTCAATAATCCCGGTACACGTAACACCCAAATGGGTGCGAACGTAAAAGTTACCTGAGAACATTTTAAAACCGGTACAAATTTAATGAACTTTGAAATTATTTTCAGGATCTCAATACTGGATTTCAGATAGAGGATATATTTTTTTTTCTGTAATCGGTACAGACCCATAAAGAGAATACACAAAAAAAATCGGTATCATATTGTCTTGTTGTCCACGCAGCGGGCCCGGGTTTGATCCCCGGTCGGGGCAGTTTTTCTGAGTGAGGTTTTTATCGGGGTTTTTCCTCACCTGTAAGACAAATGTCAAGAGAACTTAAAGGCCCAAACGGTCCCCAAAATCATATGGCCATCATCATCATCCTTCACCGGTGTGGAAAGCAACGGGAAGCTACAATACCTACAATTCCCTAGTAAAGCTGCAAGCATAGCATGAAAATGCTATGATTGCAGCGAAGGACCTGCCTACGGGCAGAATTACTATGAATGGATGGATGGATAGATAGTCTTGTCTTCAGGTTATTTATAAAATAATAATAAAAATAAACAGTAAAAAAATAACATAATTTCCTAATAAATGAATGAATGAATACAATTTGTAACAAATATAATTGGTATGCGATTATTTGTAATTTATAATTTAAAAAACTAATGATCTTCTCGATGATAAAATCGTAAATCATGTAATCAATGTACCCATTTTACCAATTAAAAAATAAGTCAACATGTTTCAACAGAAAAACTGTCATTTTCAAGACTAAATATTGACTAAAGACAAACATGGTAAAGGAATAAACAGAATCCAATTAAAAACAAACTACGTCACATGACATAGTCAGTAACACGTAAACTGTATGACATAATAAAACTAATCCTCCTTTCTTTCAATTAAAGAAAAGAGGGCGCTGTATGGAATAATCTCCTTGTCTCTATTCATAATTTTGCCCTTATTTTTATAGATTTCTAAACTTTCAAGGAATTTAAAATTAATGACCGAACGAACCAGCCTATGGTTACTTCTATCGATAACATGACCGTAATCAGAAATTATGCTGAGTAACTCAAGATATTTCAATTCTATTGAATCTAAAATGTGCAATATGTTCATTGAATCTGGTTAAAATAGGTCTATATCTTCTTGTTTGTCCAACATATTTCCTATCACAGTCGTTATATCCAATTTCATAAATATCGGATTTTTTCAAACAATCGACTTTATCTTTGGGGTTTCCAAGAATACTATTTAATCTCTAACTGGAAGTATAAACTAATTTTGTATCTAATCCCTTGGATACCTTGTTCAAACCTCCAGTTAAAGAGGTCAAATTTATGTCCGTCGCCGTGGCGTAGTCGGTAGAGTCCCTACCTTCCACTCCGGCGACCCGGGTTCGATTCCTGGCAGGGTAGGAGATTTTAAATCTCCACCTTGGGTCTGGGTGTGTGTGTTCTGTCCTTGTGTCTATGTAAGAATTAAAGAAGGCTAACAAACAGGTAAAACAAACAAGAAAAAAGATAAAACAAGAAGGAAAATCAGTATAAACGAAAAAAAAAGAGGGAACGTAAAGCATAATTGCAAAATTAGCTTTATTAATAGAAGAATGGAAGGTTGTAGAATCAGTAATCAGTTTTCTAAATTCAAACTTACGATTCAAATTAACAATCATATTTTCATTAAAACCATTACATTTAGCGATATCATTAATAGTTCGTAATTCTTTATTATATCTGTTTTTAATAATCAATTGAGTTGGTGTTTACTTGATGAAAATCCATATTTAATTAATATCTGTTTGTATTTAACGGAAAAGTGATAAGATGGTGAACTAAAAAATTGAAACTAGCCATTTTATGTTGATTACAATGATAAGAATCTGCAGTGATATATGTAAATGTACTGGTTTCTTTTCTGTAAATGTCAAACTCTAATCTATAATTATTTCTAATTATTAGCATATCCAGAAAAGGCAGCACTCCATTTTTCTCTTCTTCATAAGTAAAACTTATACTGGGAATCCGGTCACTTAATATTTCATTAATTTCCTTTACATTGCATTTTTTGTATTAAAAATGGCATGTCGTCTACATATCTGAGCCAAAACCTGGGAAAATAAGCTAAATATTTTTCCAGATCTGCCTCAAATCTGCTCATAAAAAGATTAGCTCGGAAGGGATACATTGCAGTTCCTTAATAAAATGTATTATTAAATTGAAATATGAAGAAGTAATGTAGCTTTGTCCCGCGTTGTGGTGACATTTTGAAGAAGTAATTCTCTTCATTCCCGATGTTGTAGTAACATTTTGAAGAAGGATTTATGTCCCAAAAAGAAAAAGAATTAGGCCTACTGGTTCAGGTTGGGTTTAATTTTCGGTAGAGCCTGATTCTCTTCTTAGGGTCGGTAGTTGGTAGACTGGGTAGGAAAACACTTTAAAAATGACTAAAAACTGTTTCTTGTAGATATAATTTCACATTTATTCACTTCTTAAAGTTCCCAGCAGATTAAGTAAATGTAGGTGGTATTATTCTTCACCGTCAATTAAAATTGAAGTATTTTCTTTTCTTGAATCAATTATTTTTCTTGTATTAAATATTACATTTTATCAGGAGATCTCTTCTTGCTTCTATTTTTGTTGAAAGATGTATGCAGAATGACTAGTATAATTCTTTTATAATTTTAAAGAACATTAGTACATCACATGATGGTAATTTTAAATTCTATTGTTTAATAGTTCTTTAAATATAAGGTTTAAATTGATTTGTTAAATAAGAAAGTTTATTGTTTAACATCCAATCAGAGTTTAGTTTACTTTCATTTAAGAATTTGAAGTTAAGCAGGTGTTCTTATTACAGTTATAACAGAAGGATTTATAATTTTGACAACAATGACTTAAAACAATTTTTAAAAGCATTCTTTACAAAGACCGTTACGTAGTACAATTTCTTTAATTATTACTGAGACATTTTTATTCAACAATAACCAACAATGAATCATTTAGATGTTTTTCTTCATTTAAGTTATATTCAAATATTAAAAGAACTTTAAAATACCAGAATTATTAACTTTACCTTTTATATTCATTATAATATCAAAATTCTGCTTTAAATATGTTTTGATTCATAGAAAGTCTTGTTAACTTAATATATTGATTTACGATATTGGGGTATAATTTATTGTATAGTAGTATTTCTTTAAAATAATTTAATGTCTGGGGTATAGGAAAGAGAGAGTTCACGTCGAGTGAAATTAAAATCTCTCCATCCTGCAACTCTATATTCTTAGCTTTCTCAATGAATTCTTAACAGCAAAGCTGGATTGTGTTAAGGTTAAATTACTAAATTCATAATTGAATCATTTAGAAATATTGTAAGTAGGAGCAGATATAGCTGAAACTATAGGTCTGACTGGTTTTCCAGGCTTATGTATCCTGGGAAAACAGTATAATTTAGGCACTAATGGATTCGAAACAGTTAATTTACGTTTTATTTCCTTAGTAATAATTTTGTAATTTAATAAGTTTAGAAAATTAACCAAGTGTAAACATTATTTTAAAATTTTCTTTTGAATAACATTTGTTTATAAAATTGTAAAAAATAAATAAATTTAATAACTGACAGAGGAGACGCGTGCATTCCTTTTACTATTGTCGTCATGGAAACAAACTTGTGCAGTACCCCATGCTGTGATGTCATCAAGTCAACAGCATAGAATCATAGATTTGTCTCTTCTCTGCATACTTGAGATGCTTATTCAATTTATTACATACATTCTGTTCACAATTCACAATAACAACGGTACAGGTGGCAGGATTATTTGTGCTTTCTTTTCTGGAGACACCATCTTGAAAATAATTAATTTTAATTAAGATGGTGGATGTTTTGGCTATTCTATGCCACATATGAATATTTGATCGGATAATAAATTATTGCTAACGTCATGTTGGTCAATGTAACTGCATGTTTACTCATATAGCCTATATAGGCTATATGAATAAGAAAGTTTTCTTGGGTTTTCCGCGTCTTGGATTCAAGTTCGGCCTCTGGCCACTGATTCCGACGTTTCGGCATGATCCCACATGCCATCATCAAGGAATCATAAGTTCGAGTTACAGGTTTAGGTCTTACATAATTAAACATGTAGAGTTTTCGCTGTGGTCCGTTTCCGAAGACGTACACCCATCCAAGGTTTAGTTCTTATGTAGTTAAACACCTTCAGTTTTCAGTGTGGTCCATTTTGGAAGCCCTACACCCATCTAAGTGTCGACCACGCTCCATATTGCCCAATCGTGGTTTTCTTCATATCTTCTTCGCTGTTCTGGGGATGACATGGTGGGCAGCGAGAGCCGAAACGTCGGAATAGTTGCCAGAGGCCGAACTTGACTCCAAGACGCGGAAAACCCAAGAAAACTTTCTTATTCCTACTTATATCCGCGAAAATCTGCAATATATATATATATATGTATATATGGGGGCACGCCGTAGCGTAGTAGTTAAGGCACTGCGCTACAAGCCGGAAGGTCGAGGGTTCGAGTCCCGGTGGGGGGCAGGATTTTTAAACTGACCGAAACCTTCTGGCGGCACTATGGCCCTGGGGTCGACTCAGCCTCTAACTGAAATGAGTACCAGACGCTTGTTCTGGGGTAAAGGCGGCCGTCACGCAGGGCTGACAACCCGGCTGACATCAAGTGTCGATTGTCAAGAAAAAGTGGGAGCCTTAACCTCCTACTACCACAAGGGCCTCCTGACGCCTGTAGTGGGATCACTTTACACTTTACTTTTATATATATATGTATATATATATATATATATATATATATATATATATATATATATATATATAAGGCAATTCCATCCCGGGTGTCCACCTACATTAGCGGGAAAGTTCGGGTAATAAAATGGGCAAGTTAGTGTTACATGGGGAAGTTAGTGTTTGTTTTGGGCATGTTAGGACGAGAAAATGGGCGAGTTAGTACACCAAATTAGTTTAGCGTTTGTTAGTGGATTTTTATGATAATCTGGCAACACTTTCTAAGCAATGACTAATACAGATTTTACATCGAAAATAATATGCTCATTTGAAGACACTTTGAGCTTAAGTTCTCACTTCACTTTAAGGTATTTCTCAATTAAAAAAAAATATATATAGCCTATATATCTCAGTTAATTATTCACATAATGCAATAATAAATTGTGCCTTTTTGCCTTTTTTTATTTTTGAAGTTTATATAGGTGGTATGGAGGTATAGAATAACCAATTTTTTTATCGGTTGTTTAGTATGATTTGGGAAAAAGAGGCTCTTCCAAATGTGTTGAAAGAATCGTACCAAATATATAAGCACGGAAATAAAACTGCAACAACTACATAGGTATGATATATGCTGATGATTAGTATTATTAAGGGATAGCGAGGACATACTAAGGGCCAGCATGAAATTGGGAGTTGGAATTAAACATCAATAAAAGTAAATATATGGTTACAATGACCATATTAAACAGGACATAGGCATCACATTAAAATACTTAGATGCAGTCTGAATATTTGGATCTGACTAAAATACTTGACCTGAAATACAATTTATAAACATTTTTAGTAAATAGCCCTATAAAAGATTTTCATATACGGCGGAAACTTTAATCATACTTTTTATATTATAGCTGATTTTTAGCGTGCTGCCTTGTCACGCAGCGGGCCCGGGTTCGATCCCCGGTCGGGGCAGTTTTTCTGGGCGAGGTTTTTATCGGGGTTTTTCCTCACCTGTAAGACAAATGTCAGGAAAACTTTAAGGCCCAAACGGTCCCCGAAATCATATAGCCATCGTCGTCATCATCATCCTTATCATCATCATCCTTCGCCGGTGTGGAAAGCAACGGGAAGCTACCACATCTACAATTCCCTAGTAAAGCTGCAAGCATAGCATGAAAATGAATTAAGAAAAAAAAAATCCGTCAATGAAGTATAATCGCAGGTACCTGTTAATAGGGATAACTGTACATTATTCAGAATACAGATGATCTAAATGAATAAAATTTACATTTATCATAATAAAATTTGAATTTTATAGTGAAACTTCTTTCCGCCAGTTTAAGTTTGTCAATGAATTCTCATTTAGAATAAAAAAACCATTATATGTGACAAAGTAAAATTATATGTTAACTAAGCAGAAATATGATTCTAATGTTATAAAAGAGAAAATACTACCTTTAAGGAGAATTACAACTATTCAAATTTAATCAGGAAGATTATGTACAGATCTAGGCCTATACACTTTTTATTTACTTTAAACTGGATATGCGACAAGAAAAAAAAAATGAGCCTGTCATTGGAAACCGCCCTGAACTAATAATAATATTAATAATGACAATGATGATAATAATGATAATAATAATAATGAAAATAATAATAATAATAATAATAATGAAAATAATAATGATGATGATAATAATGATAATGATAATGATAATGATGATGATGATAATGATACTGATGATAATAATAATAATAATGTTATTTTTAATAATAAAAATAATAATAATAAAAATAACAATAAAAGTAAATTATTTTAATACAGTGGTTTTCCGTCACCCTCAAGAAATTCGCCTTCTCAACATCCTCATCGGTAAGTCCCAGTTCACTCATACTTCTTCTCACATCATTTTTCCAACCTTCTTTCGGTCTTCCGTTTTTTGTTTTTCTATTTGTTTTGCTCTTTAATATCTTCTTATGGTTTCTATCAGAATAATAATAATAATAATAATAATAATAATAATAATAATAATAATAATAATAATAATAATATTTTTCACTCAAATATATTTTTCACTCAAACATATTTTTAGGGATTCTATCAGATGATGATGATGATAATAGTAATAATAATTTATATACAGATTTTCAATGTTTACACATATTTATGTGCCTGAAGTGTTATTTTCCTTCTCCACTTGCCTCTATCCATCCACTCCATGCCCTCCAGTTCTATTGTTCTCATTCCAGTTTTCTTTTCTTGCATCCACGAGTTTCGAGGTCTTCCTTTCCTTCTTATTCCAGGTGGACACCATTCCAATGTTTTTCTGGGTAACCTTTCTTCTTGCATTCGTCGTACATGCCCATACCAATTCAATTGCTTGTATCTTAAATAATCTGCTATTGGATATGTAATATTATTTTTTTCTCGTATGAACAGTACTTCTTATTTGTTCTAATTTGAAACATCTTGCTGCTCTATTTAAGAAAATCCATTTCCATCGACATAAGTTTTTGTTGAATTTCCAAACTTCAGCTCCATATGTGACGGCACTTCTCACTATATAATTATATATTTGTAACTTATTTTTTCTGGTTATTTGTCTGTTCCATAAGACTCAATTTATCATTGCTGTTATTGCTCTAAGCTACCATTCTAGGAGTATATGGAATAAGCCCAAGATGAAACACCTATGAAAAAAAAATTCCACTCAAAGATCTTCTTAGGGATTCTATCAGATGATGATGATGATGATGATGATGATGATAATGATGATGATGATGATGATAATAATGATGATGATGATGATGATGATAATAATAATGATGATGATGATGATGATGATGATGATGATGATGATGATGATGATGATGATGATGATGATGATGATGATAATGATGATGATGATGATGATAATAATGATGATGATGATGATAATAATAATAGATAGATAGATAGATAGATAGATAGATAGATAGATAGATAGATAGATAGATAGATAGATAGGGATAGATAGATAGATAGATAGATAGATAGATAGATAGATAGATAGATAGATAGATAGATAGATAGATAGATAGATAGATAGATAGATAGATAGATAGATAGATAGATAGATAGATAGATAGATAGATAGATAGATAGATAGATAGATAGATAGATAGATAGATAGATAGATAGATAGATACATACATATATCATCGGTTGATTGTCTTTGACATCGTCCGATTCCTAATAGCCAAATAGCCAATTTTGTCGGTCCATCCAATCTCGTGGTTGTAGATGTTTCTCTTTCATGTATAAACATATTCCCTGACTCCAGGAGGTTTTAGGTATTCCTCTGCCTCGTCTTCCCTCAGGTTTCCATTCCAAAACAGATTTTGGTAGTCGATCCTCTTCCATTCGCTGGACATGTCCGTACCATCTTAATTGCTGAGTTTTAATATAATCTAAAATAGTGTCTTCAATCTTCATTTTCTTCCTTATAACCGAGTTCCTAATAATAATAATAATAATGATAATGATGATGATAGTAATATTAATAATAATAATAAGATTAATAATAATAATAATATTAATAATAATATTAATAATAATATTAATAATAATAATAATATAATAATATAATAATAATATAATAATAATAATAGGCAATTAGTCCATCGTTTTAGTGAAAGAATATAATAATGTCACATTCTCCTGTTTCACAACGAACTTGAATAAAAGATTTGAATTTTGATGTGCAGACAAAAGGTGTGTATTCAGTTCATCACACATGTGAAGCCATGTTCCCACAGGAAAGTCTGATGATAACAAATTGAGCAGGAAACTCTGTCTTATATTGAATGCCAGTAAAGAAATGTGTGACTTGACTGCAAGCACTTGGCAGTATGTCATTTACTTCCCTCCTACTTCCGGTACCGAGACACTTTCAATGACATTTCAATACACCGAGTCCTGTATGCCAACTTTACACAAAGTGCAATTTTGTTTTTTACAATACAATTATTGTTAAGCTTATATTATTAAGACTTGAAGTTAAGTAGCGTTTGCTATAGGCCTGTATGATTTATTTCTGATTGTGTCAAATTAATTCATCTATAATTTTAAGAACCACAAATTTGGTGTAAGAGTCGAAATCAAGGGGATTGTCTTCGATATTCGATTGGAATACATTCCTTGGTTGATTTTTTTTCTATTTTTTCTTTTTCCTATACGACAAATGTGATAAACTAATAATCACATTGTTTAATGTGAATATGAGTGAATATTGTTTTGTTCTATTGGTAGTATTGTCTTGAAGGTGGCTCCAGAATTGAACTTAATCAAATATATTAATCCAATGTTGATATATGTTGATATAGTATTATTACCAAATACGTAAAATCAACTCATATACTCTATTAAATAACACCAAAAAATGGGGTCGGAAGTAAATATCATTTAAAATTTAAATATATGCCTATTGTCACACGTAGAAACCATTATTAATTGGTAATGGGTATTTAAATTAAATGAGGGAGATTTTGAAGAGGTGGTAGAATTCAAGTACCTAGGAACAATATAATAATTACGAACAGAAATGAGCTGCATAAAGGAATTAAACTTATGGTCAACTCTGGAAACGCATGCTATTATGCATTGCAGTGACTCCTGTCATCTCAACTCCTCTAAAAATGTTAAACTACAAATATATAAATTGTTTTATTCCAGTTATAGGCCTTTATGGATGTGAAACATGGTCTCAAATAAGCTAAATCATCTTTATGGAAAATCAGATAGGCTACAATGAGAACAGTTACATCTCTTAGACTGCAAAGAGAGGGGCATATGGCACGAATGGAAAATGAAAGAGGGGCATGGAACTTATTATAGGAATGCGTCCAGTAAGTGGGTCAAGAATGAGGTGGGACAATAATATTAATCATAATAATAGATGAGAGTACATTATACAGAGAATTATTGGAAAACATTAGCTCAGAATAAGGATGTATGGAGAGCTAATGTCCATGCGACTAACTTCCGGATTGATAGTGCATTGAGTTAGTAACTTAAGTGATTAGGGATTTAATACCGAATACGATAGAATGAGATTTAAAAGTATGTGCACCATCTTAAAAATCTTTGTTCATTTCGTTCGATGATTGTTTCCTCTGCTTCCATCCTATTTGCTACTTCCTGACATGTGATTTTATTTACTTACTTACTTACTTATTCACTGGCACTATCGAACCCGTAGGTTCATGGCCGCACGGACATACGCTCTCCATACATCCGTATCCTGAGCTAATGCTTTCCGATCATTCCCTGTATAATCTACTTCCCTCAAATCATAGTTAATGTTATTTTCCCACCTCATTCTTGGTCTACCAACTGGGCGTTTTCCCTCTGGCTTTCCTACAAGAAGCTTCCATGCAAGTCTTTCATTCCCCATACGTACAACATGTCCTGCCCATCGCAGTCTACGAGACTTAACTGTTCTTATCATATCTGGCTTTCTATAAAGACCATGTAGTTCATTGTTATGTAGTCTTCTCCATTCACCTGTCTGTTCATCTCTCTTTGGTCCAAAAATTTTCCTAAGTACTTTATTCTCAAATACTTTTAATCTCCTTTCCTCCCTTAAAGTAAGAGTCCATGTTCGCACCCATATAATATAACTGTTAGAATAATAGTTTTATATATTTTCAGTTTAACGTTTTTTGAAAGGAGTTGGGACATCAAGAGTCTCTGCAATGCATAATAGCACGCATTTCCAGAATTGAGCCTATGTTTAATTTCTTTGTACATCTCATTCCTATTTGTGATTATTGTTCCTAGGTATTTGAATTCAGCCACTTCCTCAAAATTTCCCTCATTTGTCATTAGCTGTCCATTCCATTATATAATGAATTTCTACGTGTGACCATATATTTAGTTTTATTGATATTTACTTCCAAACCTAATTTCTTAGTGTTACTCAACAGTGTGTGCGTATTGTCCTTTAGTATCTCCTCGCTATCGGCCAGTAGTACTACATCATCAGCATAAACTAACATCTTAATTAATACCATTGAGTTGTAAGCCTTCCTCATTCTCTAAAGATTTAATGGCATGCTCTAGTACAAAATTAAATAGTAGAGGAGATAGTGCATCTCCTTGCTTCAACCCATTCTGGATTTCAAAAGTGTCCGAAAACTGTTTGCCTACACGCACCCTACTCTTTGTGCCATTTAGACACATTCGTATAAGTCTAACTAACTTTTTAGGAATTCCGAACTCCAGCAGGACACTATATAACTTTTCCCTCTTAATTGAATCATATGCTTTTTTGAAGTCTACATATAGTTGATGTACAGTACCATTATGTGATTTTATTAATTTTTGAAAATTCCAAGCGACTTTTAAAATATTCTATTTCCAGTATCATTATTCTCTTTATTGTTGGTCCCTTAATGCACTATGTTTCACTCTCATAGTATGCATCTTTTTCTGTCATACTTCTACTGATCTTTTTTATTCACTTTATATCTAATACGGTATATAAAATGAATGTTTGTTTGTTTATACTTTATGCGCGGCCATACCGTTGATCCGATTGTGATGGGTTTTTTTGCAAAATGTTCAGGACATTCCCGGGATGAACATAGACTATAAAAGAGTTGAGATACTCAACTCCTACATCCTTAAAAAACACCCTTTGTAGTGAAAAAGGCCCTATTTTTACAATTAAATGGCTTACGCTGCCTAAACCATAACAAATACAAAAATTTAATGTACACATAATTGAATATCTCAAAAAACTCTACAAAAAAGTCCGCGACAGCATATGTTTATATTTAACAGATAACACACAATAGACATTTTTGTCTTTCATTGGTGCCAAGGAGATCGAGATAAGCATATTCCCGGGCAAGCGTGTGCTGCCATAACATTCATCCGAATGTCATGTGGCGTTTCGCAAAATGTTCAGGATTTTCCCGGGAAGGTTATAGGTTATAAGAGAGTTTTAATACTCTTGCCCTTCGCCCTTAAAAAATCACTTTCTGTAGTGAAAAACGTGAAAAATGTAGCTTTTTGTAAGCTTAAATGGCTTACGCTGCCTAAACTATAACAAATACACAAACTTATTGTATACAGAATTGAATATCTCAAAAAACTCTACAGAAAATCCCGACAGCATATGTTTTTCTTTTAAGGATAACTCACAATAATCATTTTTGTCTTTCATTGATGCCAAGAAGACCTGGATTAATAGATTCCCGGGCAAGCATAGCACCGCACGGCGGGTATTCTTTCATGGATAAATCAAAATAACAAATTTTGTCTTTCAGCTCATTTGTAATCAGCACGGAGTATCTAAAAATAATAACGATATAACTTTATTTTTCGTTTTACTTATTCTACTAAATGCGAAAGCACATTATAATTTATTTAGGTGTAGCAGCGTACGCCAGGTATTAGCTAGTATCGTATATATTTGTATCAGAAAACTCAATTTAGCCAACCAATTATCGTTCCCTGTTGTATCGTAAAAGTGAGTTCTGTTGTAGTTTCATTACTTAAAGAAATACATTTTCATCGGATCTTGAGTCTTTAATTTATTCACATATCTCTAACACATACTTTATACTAACTTAATTGCCTAGTACTCTGTATTTTTAAAATTAATTTAAAGAATAATTTTTTAAATATATTTACAAAATCTAATTTGCGTAACATAATTTCTAAATTATAAATTCTATATCTTGGGCTATTACTATCTGATTATAATCTGCATAATTAACACTGTTAGGAGTATTTAATTAAAATCTTCTTTCCTCTGCATAGATTTCCCATTCTCGTTAAACTCTTTCAACAAAAATGTTTAAAAGATATAGGACTGTACGAGATAAGCATTATTCTTTCGATAAGATAATTCCGTTGGATTAATAATTCATTTCCAAATTTATCATATATATATAGTCCACCGCTATGGTCTCAAGGTAGCGTGCTGCCTTGTCACGCAGCGGGCCCGGGTTCGATTCACGGTATGGACAGGCTCCTGGGTGAGTTTTTTTCGGGGTTTTTCTTCACCTGTAAGACAAACGCCAGGAAGCTTAGGGCCAACGATCCCCGAAAATCATCCGGCCATCATCATCATCCTTATCATCATCATCCTTCACCGGTGTGGAAAGCAACGGGAAGCTACCACACCTATAATTCCATAGTAAAAGTGCAAAACATAGAATGAAAATGCTATGATTGCACTGAAAGACCTGTCTATAATTCCGTAGTAAAACTGCAAAACATAGCATGAAAATGCTATGATTGCACTGAAAGACCTGCCCTCGGGCAGAATTACTATGGATATATATATATATATATATATATAATTAGTCTAATCATGTATTTCTTTCCATGTCCCGCACCTTAGCCGAGTGGTTTAAGGCAAGATGCCTTGGCACAGAGCTACGGGACTTGGACTGGTTCGAGTCCCATGGAGGAAGATATTTTCTCATGGAATTTCGGCCAGTATGTTACCGGTACCTAACCCCCCAACATGAGGAATTTGGGTAGCTACAAAGAGTAGCGGCTCCAGTTTGAGAAAACCCGTTTATATCGACAGGAGGATTAGGCAAGCTGACCACATGTCACCCCTATACTGGCTATATAGAAGTTTTTTATCCAATTCCACCAACTTATCTTACAAATTTCTGGCATTCTCTCCTTGCATTGACTGGATTGTAACCAACTTCTGAGGTTGGGTAGCTTGGAATGCGCAGTTACGTTACCCGTTGACAAGATAGGGGCTAGATAATAATGAAGCACCAGGAGAATCTTCAAAACTAAACTTAATCTAAATTTCGGATTACGGGCGACCACAGAAGTAACTTCCTTTAAGGAATAATTCATGTATTCTGGCAAGTAATCGAAACCGGGACTTGATGATGACCTATATCTAGAAGCTGTGGCCAAAAGATCATGTTACATAAAAAATAGTTTATCCATTGACTTTTTAAAAATTAACACTATGAAGTATAATTGATTTAAGAAAAGTTATGAGGTGAAGTGAGGTGATGCAGTTTTTCTTAAAAACAGTATATGTATGCAATTTGAATGCCTAAAAGATGAAATAACTGACAGGCCTAATTAAAATTAAGTATTTTATATAAACATATTTGGGGATACTATATTATTATTGTCCACAGCTGTGGTCTCGAGGTAGCGTGCTGCCTTGTCACGCAGCGGGCCCGGGTTCGATCCCCGGTCGGAACAAGTTTCCGAGTTTTTTCGGGGCTTTTCCTTACCTGTAAGACAAATGTCAGGAAGCTTAGGGCCCAACGGTCCCCGAAATAACATGGCCATCAACACCATCATCATCATAAGTAATGCCACGAGTGATTTCCAAATTATCGATAAATTCACGACTCAACGAAGTGAGGAGTGAATTTATCTAGACAATTTGGAAATCAAGAGTGGCATTCGTTAGGACTATTTAACGAATAAAATTAAGCTGTTTACTCACAAATCATTATTTAACTATAGTTATTTTAAAATATTTATATATTTAATGTAAACGGCGATGTTTGAAAACAAATGAGAAGCGATAGGTACGCTTCATCTGCTTCTTTTGTTTATCACTGCAACCAGATCATACTATTTATTGCCAAAGGAACGCAATATTGTAAGAATGCTCTCTAGTGGAGAAAAAATGAAACACATCAACTGTATATTAATTAATTTCTGATGTCGTATGATGTAAATATGACAATTATATTTTTCTGGATTGTTACCTGGGAAAAAATACATTTAAGAAAGTGCAAACAGTGGTTTCTTTTTTTGGTGGTATAAATCAATTGCTACAAATGTGTTTATATTAACTCCCGCATGCGCATGTGTTGACATTCATGCACTATATATACAATCTGGTAGCCGTGTTTTTCACAGGCTCAGTCACTGCAAAGTAATGATCAGATCTGTTCAGAATATTAAAAAGGAGGAGCTCTCTTTAATATGGGTAAATATAACACTGATAAATATTTCGTGAAACACGACTCTGATTGGTTGTAAAACAGAAATCATTGAAACGTGATTGGCCATTGACTCCCATTTGGGGCATGAGTTAAATAGTCATTGTAATTACCATCCTTCACCGGTGTGGAAAGCAACGTGAAGCTACCACACATATAATTCCCTAGTAAAGCTGCAAAGCATAGCATGAAAATGCTATGATTTCAGTGAAAGACCTGCCCTCGGGCAGAATTACTATGGATGGATATTATTATTTATTACTATTACTACTACTACTACTACTACTACTACTACTACTACTATTAAATATGATTTGATTGAGAAATTATACTAGGATTCATTGAGAAACATAAGCTCAGGATAGAGATGTATGGAGAGTTAATGACCACGCGGACATGAACCTCCGGATTTGAAAGTTTCATTCAGTTAAAGAATTTTCGTAAAACATACATGATAGGCCTATTTGTAAAAAATTCTCGTGGTATGGTATTGCGCTTTATTTTCACTCTTTATAAACGCACAAATTACTATAGGCTTAAGCCTATTGTAATTTGAAAGACATTAAGGTAAACCCATTTGCTTGCTTGGTATGTGTAACGGTTTTCAACCGCTTACAGCGTATTTCATTGTCAAGTTGCATAATATCTCAAAATAATCGCATAAAAATAGTCATGGTAAGAAGAGGGCGTATCAGGACTCCCTATGACTTCTACCAAATAGCAAGTTCACCAGGAGACCGTCTCTTACCCTCTCATTAAAATCTCCAAGGAGTACTCCACAAAGACGGCGACAGTTCCTATTAGGCCTATTTAACATTAGTGTATTTCAGTTTCAAATTACATTCTCTTTTCTTTTACGAGGCTATTAGAGCGAGATACAGTGTTTTGATAATATATTTGACTATTAGTTGAATGCAGGCTTTCACGGCCGGTAATCGTAATGTTGAGTGATTCCGGGTTATGTGGCCGTGGTCCATAGTTGGTGTTGATACCAGACGTTTCGCCCTCAACTGCGGAGGGCATCTAAGTAGATCTTCCGACCAGGAAACACGCATAGAAGCACTCGCCACTGAAGATGCCCTCCGCAGTTGAGGGCGAAACGTCTGGTATCAACACCAACTATGGACCACGGCCACATAACCCGGAATCACTCAACATTATTTTGACTATTGTTTGCTTGTAATAAATGAAATAGGCTATATCACATGCTTATCAATTTTATTAATTAATCTACAACACATGCCGGCACATCTCTTAGATGTAACAGTGATCGTGTCTGATTGACATTCCAGGGATCCCGGGTTCGATCCCCGTTCTATTTTTTCTTAATTTATGGTTTAGAAATATATACTATACATTCAGTATACTTGGGAGGAAAACAGAGACGAAGAAAACAGCAAATTAAATAATTCTGGCGAAGAAGAAAACTTGCAACTGTCAAGTAAAATATGTAATCATTGTTTATAGTCATCGTGGAGATACTAAGAGCCAACCCGCACTTGTCTAATGAGTAACACTAAGAAATTGGGACTGAAGTAAATGTATGTTCACACACAGAAATACATTATATAATGGAAATGGACAGAAAATGGCAAATGAGTAAAATTTTGAAGAAATGGCTGAATTCAAATACTTAGGAACAATAAATACAAACAGAAATGAGATGCACAAAGATATAGAACATAGATTCAATTCTGTAAATGCATGCTATTATGCATTACAGGGACTCTTCTCGTCCCAACACTAATAGTAATAGATAGGCCTATTGTATGGGATTTCTTCCATTTTTATAAAAATAACTCAAACCTCAGTATAACAATATATGAGGGTCCTGAAAGTTTTCATTGTTATACCAAGATTGTTGTTATTATTAATGTTATTGTTATTCTCGTATAAGCTTTGAAGCATAATAATAGTCCCTTCGATTGGTTGTTGGCCAGAGGAAGGTAAGACCAGTGATGGGGCTGCCATCTTATAGCCTCTGGCCAGGCTTTTCTGGAGAAGAAAAGAAAATAAAGGAAAGAAGAATTACGTTTATATAACACTTTGGCTAGACCAGTGTTGACCTATGGTAGTGAAGCATGGACACTAAAAAGACAACATGAAAGCAGAATAACGGCTTGTGAAATGAGATTCATGCGCAGAACAGCGGGTTACACCAGATGGGATCGGAAAAGGAACACCGATATCTTAAAAGAATTGAAGACTACGCCAATTTTGGAATATATTAAACAGTACCAACTAAATTGGAAACACCATCTTGAAAGAATGAGTTCAAATCGGATCCCCAAAGCTGTTTATAATTATATACCAAGAGGACGAAGATCACTGGGCCGTCCTATGAAACGCTGGAGGAAAAATTTTCTATAGGATCGTAATAGGCCTTGGCCTAATACTTGGTAGGAAGAAGAAGATTATTATTATTATTATTGTATTATTATTATTATTATTATTATTATTATTATTATAGATTTATTTTTAAAACATGGGAAATACTAAAAAATATATAAAATTAATAATAAATAGTTAAAGGTCGACCTGCAATAGCAGTGTTGAATGGAATTTTGTGGGATAAACAGATATTCAAAGAAACATAAAATTCATATGTATAAATCAATAGTAAGAAGTCCTATTGAGCAGAAACGTGGACTGTAAATGCCAAATTAAAGTCAAAATTGCAATCTAGAGCAATGGATTTTTTTAAGATGATCTGCACGATACTTTAAATTAGACAGGATCAGAAACAGTATTATCCGAGAAAAAAATAACTTTAACGAAACAGTTATACAATTTGTGGAAAATAAACAATCGCAATGGTTTGGACACGTAAAGAGGTTGAATGAAGATAGTCATTTAGGAGTTTGGAATGGATTCCAAATCGGAGGAAAAGAAGAGGGAGACCTAAAAGACATGGCTATAGGGAACTATGTATTTGATTAAGGATAGGGTACTGCGGGATTGTGACTGGAAGGATAGAGATGAATAGAAGAAGATAATCAAAACTTAATATTGGGCACAGGAGGATGTAATATTCATTTAAATATATAAAGAGTTATGAAACACACTGTATACATTATAATACAATTACTGGAAATTATTATCGTCTGCATAGAATTTTATAGGCTTTCTTCTTGCTATGCAGTCAATAAGGTGGTATTGTTGACATTTTTGGTCACATAGCTTGCAGAGGCACTGGTTCGATGCGAGGTGGAACCCTTTTATGGTACATACTCTGTAGTGGAATCCATGTGTGGCGGTCCTCGTGAACACGTGTCTTAGGGAGAAGTTTGGTTCCTTCCATTCTTCGGTGTTCATCGCTGGGGTCAGGAAGAAACCGCGGTCTATATCCTCTGCTTTTTCTTCTCTCTCTCTCTTATGTGTGCTTCATAGGTCGGGGTGTGTGGCAGGTTATATTTTAACGCTATTCTCTGATGAAGAAGTCAGTCTTGGTTAGATGGTATATGAGTCGGGAGCTCGTTGACCTTGAAACCCTAAGTACTCTAATATTAAATTAAACCAACTAAATAAATAAATTATAAGAGTTTGATGGATTACATTGTACTGCATTAGAATGGTAGAATTTACCTTACAAAATTCTGAAGAATTTAACATGCAAAGGAATTGAAGATATTTTATTCGTGAGTATTGTCTGTTTTATCCCATCATCTATTCTCTGAATTCTATTATTTTCATTTGTGCACTCGGGATGGCATACTGGAAATAACTTTTAGAAGAATGGTTAATTTTTACACAAAATATAATTTCATCCCTCTAGGGAATCTTGGTCACTAATCTACTACCTGTCATTATTTTCTGGGCGAAACTATCGCATTCCGAAAACCAGTGAATTTCAAAATGTATATCATTATAACAGGGTGTTTCTAAATGCTTGTCATTACTGTAATTTGGGATGTTTAATATTATTAAGATATTAAATTTGTTACTACTATATAAAATATAGCTTCACAAGGGTCTATCGTATACTGATCTTTGTTGTAGGGAAGTTCGACTGTAGTAGGTAACATGAATTTATTCTCAAGAGTTTGACAAAAGGAAATATGATTCCGTGGAGTTAGCCGAGAAGTTGTCAAATTATATAGAATTTGTGTTGTGTAAAGTCAGGGTTATTAAGTCGAAGAAAAAGGAGGGACAAATTTTTCCCACAGGAGTCAGTGAATTAAACGTCAAGGGGAGAGACATCAAACAGCAAGGATTGCGATAGGGGGTCCGATCCGTTGTGACGACTTCCGGTGCATTATGGCTGTGTTTTGCAATGTAATTACTGACCCTGAGGTGAACGGTCACTTATCTTTCTACAAGTAACGAGAAAAGAAAATGACAGACCTGCACTTTCTAAAACCTGATGCAACTTACTTGGTTTCGGCTTTTTCGCATTCGATGACTATTTCTAAACAGGTCTAATTCTGTGCAAGATTTAAAAATCGAAATTCACATTTGTTTAACCGTACGCTTTTCTTCATTTACTCCATATATATATATATATATATATATATATTTGCTGATGATCAACTGGTTTTAGCGCAAGACAAATTTGATATGGAATTCATGATAAAAAGGTTGAAAAACACATGTGAATCATGGGGTCTCACAGTAAATTTACAAAAAAAAAACAGTATATCTGGCAGTAAATAGCAATGAAAGAGAAAATTTAATTTTGGAGGAAGGAATCCAAATAAAGCAAGTGAAACAAACTAAATATTTGGGAATAATTATGGATAACATTGAAGGTATTAGGCAAAGAGAACATAAAACATAGAATTGAATTGAGTAGCAAAATAATATCATCGTTAAATTCCATATGGTGGATAAGCATATTTGGAAAGACACAAAAAAATATATTGGTAAAACATTGGTGGAATCTGTTGCAATGTATGGAAGTGAGGTATGGACAATCAATAAGTACTACAAGAATAGACAAAGAGCTCTAGAAATGGATTATTTATGCAGAAGTGCCAGAAAGTCTAAATTAGAACATGTCACAAATAAGGAAATTAGAAATATAATGGAGGCAGAAGAAAACATAATTGAAAGAATTGAGGAGAAGGAATTAAAGTGGTTAGGACATGTTTTAAGAATGGAAGATGAGCGATGCCGAAGCAACTATATCAATGGCATCCGACTAGAAAGAGGAAGAGAGGGAGACCGAAGTTAACATGGAAAGAAAGCATGAAGACATTAATGCAAGCAAGAGGGCTAAGCATTGAAGATGCTCAAGATCGTAGGCTTTGGAGTTTTGGCACTGGAAGACGGCATGAAAAGAAAAATAAAAGCCTGAACCGGAATTTGAATCCAAGTCCTCTAACTTTGTACATTAATGAGCTACCAGTTACTCCACTCAGGCATCCAGTGCATTATATTTATATATGGGACCCTTAGAAGCCAAGGGGTAGGGGCTGTAAGTAACAAAATGTCAGTTTTGAGTAAGTGATATTCAAAGTTGAGGCACTCCATATGTGCTGGTCTTAGAATTTTGTTTTAGTCACTAGATTTCAGCCCCAGACAGATTTTTAGTGTATCCATTGGCTACTCAGATTAACATTTGCTTTAACTACTAAAATCTACACTTAACACCAAAATTAGAATTTAGTCACTTGTACATCTTGGCATCTAAGGGTGTTGTATATGTTATCATATTCAATGAATCCATCCATTTATAGTAATTCTGCCAGAGGGCAGGTCTTTCACTACAATCATAGCATTGTCATGCTTTGCTTTGCAGCTTTACTATGGAATTATAGGTGTGGTAGTTTCCCGTTGCTTTCCACACCGGTGAAGGACGATGATGATGATGCCGGCCAGATGATTTACGGGACCGTTGGGCTCTAAGCTCCCTGACATTTGTCTTACAGGTGAGGAAAAACCCGATAAAAACCTCACCCAGGAACCTGTCCCGACCGGGAATCGAACCCGGGCCCACTGCGTGACAAGGCAGTACGCTACAGCGGTTGAATATAAGGGAGATATTAAAGAACTAAACCGAATCCTTAGGATACTTTCTCTCTCTCTCTCTCTCTCTCTCTCTCTCTCTCTCTTTCTTTCTCTCTCTTTCTTTCTCTCTCTTCTTCTCTCTCTCTTTCTTCTCTCTCTCTTCTTCTCTCTCTCTCTTTCTTTCTCTCTCTTTCTTTCTCTCTCTTTCTTTCTCTCGTTCTCTCGTTATCTCGTCTCTCGTTCTCTCTCTCTCTCTCTCTCTCTCTCTCTCTCTCTCTCTCTCTCTCTCTCTCTCGAAAAGAGTAAACTAATTTTCATAGTCTCTAAAACTAGTGGATATCCAAGTTTAATTAAAAATTAAGCCATTTACTTGTAGGCCCTATAGGTTTATTATCAGAGGTAAACCACTGAAGTGTTGCTCTGTCAGTATATCGAATGACCGTATAGGGAATCATGTAATTACTGTGACGCAGTTCAACTTTAGTTTCTGTTTTCTTATTCAGAATTTCGATACTTTTGATATCAATTAATATTTAGTTGTTCCCACCAGGTTGAACTGATCTCGTTCCAGATCCAAAATTAAAAAAGAAATGCGTGCATGCATGAAATACGGTTAGTTTAATTTCCGGAATCGAAATTAGAACCATGAGATACCAGTCAGGCAACTAAAATTTACAGTATAGAAGAGGTCTTAAGATAATAAAATTATACACTGCAATGTTGATAGAATGAGACATGAACGATGAAGTTTTCTTTGTGGGGGTTTTAAGTACTATGTTAATGTCTACCTTATGTTATTATGAACAAATAATTCCTTGCAGAGTTTTTTGTAGCGTGTTTTCTTATTTAATTACGATATACTGTGGTTATATGAATGTGTGCTTCAAGTACATTCGATGCAATGCAAGTGACTGGGCTATATTTTAACTTGTGTAAGTATACAAAACATAGGCCTATACGTATTTCCTTGGCGTATCCTTTTTTTTTATTTTTACATAGGCCTATTAGTTTACGTAAATAAACTAATGTATTGAAATTTACATTGAATTGTATGTATTTAATTCACATAAGGAATTTATGGTTTCGGACGGCAAATATAGGCCTATATGTTACATCCGTTAGACAAAATTAAAATTATATTAAGAAGACTCACCGTGGATGCGAATATACGCCTTTAAGGATTAGTTTCGGTAGGGTCTTATCATAAGTAATGCCACGAGTGATTTCCAAATTATCGATAAATTCACGACTCACGAAGTGAGGAGTGAATTTATCTAGAGAATTTGGAAATCAAGAGTGGCATTTGTTAGGACTATTTAACGAATAAAATTAAGCTGTTTACTCACAAATCATTATTTAACTATAGTTATTTTAAAATATTTATATATTTAATGTAAACGGCGATGTTTGAAAACAAATGAGAAACGATAGGTACGTTTCTACTGCTTCTTTTGTTTATCACTGCAACCAGATCATACTATTTATTGCCAAAGGAACGCAATATTGTAAGGAGGAGCTTTCTTTAATATGGTAATTATAACACTGATAAATATTTGGTGAAACACGACTCTGATTGGTTGTAAAATAGAAATCATTGAAATGTGATTGGTCATTGACTCCCATTTGGGGCATGAGTTAAATAGTCATTTTGATATAGGCATACAATTATCCAGAATTGAAAATTGGAACAACTCAATCCTTGGCCACAGAAATGGCTGCACTTCCAACGTTATTTTATGTTATTTCTACTAATGCAATTAGGCAATCTTAAAAAAGGCTTTTGTACTTTCATATAGTATTAACGGCAAGAATTAAATTTAAAAAAAACATATGAAATAGATTAATTTTCTTCATGTAGAAACGTAATTTCCTGATATTCAGAATATATTTTGAATAACGTAAGAATAGGCCTAATTAAAGCTTGGTATGTTGCAGAAATATAAATATTTCAACAGGAATATTAGATCTTACGTTTTAGTTTGAATACGTTTTAAGTTTAAATAAACACTTCTCTCTCACTATAAGCCTGCAGCATAAAAGATAAGAATTAATTTAATGTAAATTAAATGTTAATCCACACAAAATATATGTTAAATGATAGTAATGTGAGTATGCCTAAATTAGGCTATATTAATTTTTACTCTGATATTATTATAATTCATAAACTTCTAAAGTATTTCCTTTATCCACAGTGTAAAATAATCAAGCCAACACACATCATTAAAATATAACCTAAGGAACAAATAAACTTCTGCTTAAATATATTTTTTCTTCGATATTATATACATTTGAAACCAAAGAGTAGAAATGAGTTTGATTAGACCTATCCCCAAATGTTTCATACATGAAATTTTGTGCACTTGGCCATAGACCTGTTATTTCCGCTCAGCATTCGTTAGGCTACTCTTGAAATGTTATCCAATTCATGGTAGCAGGCTCATATCTATTGTGAATAAATAGGCCTATAGGATATGAATCATCAGGAGCGGCTTCTATTTAAGGCTCGGCTCTGGTCCCCGCCGAAAAGTCGCGGGTTCGAGTTACGATGCGATCAGGATTTTTTTAATTAGTGCAAAGATTGTGGCTGCACCATGACCCTTGGATCAACTCACCTCTAACGGAAATGAGTACCTTACCAGATGTTTGTTCTAGGGGTAAAGGCGGCCATTATGCATGGCTGACAATCCGGCTCAAATCTAGTGCAATTGTCTAGAAAGTTGGGAGTCTTAACCTCCCTAAGGCCTGGAAAAAAATATACAAAGCTGTATTCCTATATCTCATAAGTCTATTAACGTCACGCAGTAGACCCTTGTTTGAACCCCGTTAGGGACAAGTTTTTTTGGGTGAGGTTTTTCGGGGTTTTTCCTCAGCTGTAAGATAAATGTCAGGAAACTTTGAAGTCCAAACAGTGCCCGAACACCATCTGGCCATCATAATGATGATTATCCTATTCGCCTCACTAGATTAGGTTTAGTTTAAGGACTATCCTGGCACATCATAACCATTATCATCGTTCATACCATCACCTTCCTCCAACCTCAGAAGTGGGTTACTAGTACGCCAATGTCAGGAGATAGGCCTAATACTAGAAATGTTGTGATGATAGCTTACTGGCATTAGTTAAAAAAAAATTGCGCGATAGTGCGTTTTGTCGTACTTACAGCAATGGCGACCATGATTGAAAGTTCAACTTCCTACATTTTGGGGTTGCCAACCTAAATAACTATATTGTAATATTACATTTACACCCACATGCGGGAAGTAAAACCACTGCCCTCTATGTATACTACGTGCAATGTAAAAAAATATATATCCAAAAGGTAGTGTTAATATACATTAGCCTATACGAAACAAATCACTGCATTTTAAATTATCTGAACTTTATTTGAAACAATGTAAAACAGTAAATACGTAATTGCGATCATTTTATTAATAATAATGGTTTGACGGCCTCCTGTACTTTCAACTAATAAACATTGCCCACACTATGATGATCTTGAAGAAGATTTGGGCTGTAGGCCGTGGTCGTGAGGCTTGTAGTTCCCCGACGTTTCGCCAGAGACTGCGTCTGGCATCCTCAAGGGTTGTCTTGAGACTACGTGAATACATTGCCCACACTATTAACGTTACTCAATTGTTTATAATGAACGCACATATTTCCAACAAAGATGTTATTTTACTACTATTATCTCTTGAGGCCGAAACAGGTCAACAAATGGCCTAAATTCGTGAATGTACTATGATGATGATTTATTATAAACTGGAAAGAACACTTAACAAGGATGACTGAGAATAGAATACCAAAAGCAGTATACAACTATTCAAAATGAGGAAGAAGAAGTTTGGGAAGACTAAAGAAAAGATGGAAACAGCAGCAATTTGGAGCCGGAACAGGCTAGTAATTAAGCCTAAACTGTGACGAAGAAGAAGAAGACTATTTATTATTTTGAAAACACCATCGCGCAAGAAGTAACGTAGAAGGCACGTTTGTGAAGTGTTTTACAGAATCTCGAAAATTAAAAACCTCGCTATCGCTCGGTTTTTAAACATTTTCCTCGATTCTGTAAATACCACTACCCAACCTTGTATTGTAATATACCTACTATTATTTAAAACATTCTAATGTCTTTCCTGCACGCTATTTGCTTATTTGCTGATATAAAGCCATGTATATAAACTTACCTCACAAGATACAGTTCCATTCTTTTTTCTTTAAGTTAAACATTATATTGGCGCGAAGTGGGAGGATGGGGGCGTATCTTCCTTCTCGTGTTGGAAGTACTTCAGCAGGAGCGCAAATAAATAACAGTGTGACTCGATGATGGAAAGCTGTGGGCTCTTGTGATCATGCAACCGTCTCACAGTGCAACACTGGCACATGGTATCCAATTATACTGAACCTGGGGCCATCGATATTTATCAGGTGGAGAAACTCAGCTCAAAGTAATGCACAATTATGTTCTGTCGATATTATAATAAACAATTACCTTTAAATCAGAGACTGCTGTCTTCTGAGCAACATCAGCACTTTATGTCTAGCTGCTATACAATTTATTTGCATACATTTTTTTAGCCATTTTCGGTCACATTTTTCTCACTGTGTAATTTGTTCGCCATAACTGGACCTTAGAATTTTAGTAGATTAATAAAATCAAGCCGTAAGTACGGTATCTAAAGTAGATCAAATGTATAGGCTTACATTAAAAATACGAGAGCTGTGAGAATTTTACAATGAAAATAATTTGTACAGCAATATTTTTTTTACTATTAACATTAACAATATTTTTATTCTCACTTCAATTTTTTACCAAAATTTTTAAACTGAAAATATAGAAATTGTGATTCTTCCAGTTAGGCCTATATGAACGCGAAAAGTCATTCTTAATTTTAAGAAGGAAAGGGGTTTGCCGTTTTTAACTGCAAGGTATTAAAATCACTCATTTAATCTATGAGAATGTAATACTACTCTGGAATTAGTAAATTGAATAACCCTACTACCTGCCGTCCGCGCCGTGTCCCTATACACTCCATTTCCGCTCTTTACTCATGCAAGGAGTCCATCTGCACCGTACAGTAGATTGACATTGCTGCATTCTATCTTCGATTTTGTGCCTTGCAATTAAAAACGGCAGATTTTTTGTCACTGCCTTCGTACATCACGACGCTTCTCTGACAGAAATTTCAAGGTCATGCAATCGTTGACAGTTCCATTGTTAGAACAATTGTAAGACGAAAGATAATCGAAGAGACACCTGAATTGAATAAACTGCATAAGTGGTATCTGCATGATCTTTATGGGAAACCAGATGTAATCCATTCATGCTATGCTTTGCAGCTTTGCTAGGGAATTATAGGTGTGGTAGCTTCCCGTTGTGATGATGGCCAGATGATTTGCGGAGACCTTTGGGCCCTAAGCATCCTAACATTTGTCTTACAGGTGAGGAAACCCCCGAAAAAATCTCACCCAGGAGCCTGCCCCGAGCGGTAATCGAACCCGGGCCCGCCGCGTAACAAGGTAGCACGCTACCTGGAGACCACAGCGGTGGACCAGATGTAATATGAACAGTTAAACATCTAGACTACGATGAGAAGGTTATGTGGTACGAGCGGGGAATGAAAGAGGGACACTGTAAGAAAACAAGGGGAAAGCGCCCAGTACATAGGTCAAGATTGAGGTTAGAGAATAACAAACTATCGTAACAAGATTTCCAGGGAGGTGGATTATGCAGGGAATTATTGGAAAATAATAGAACCTAGAGATTCATAGCCCGACGGACATTATTACTCCATACCCTAAGTTATTTTTTTATTCAGTACTAGCTAATATCCGGCGTGCGCTGCTACGCCTAAATAAATTAAAATTAATGCGCCTTTTTATGTTTAGTTGAATAAGTGAAAAGAAAAATAATTATAAATTTATATTTTTTAGATACTCCATGCTGTTTACCCAGCGTTGTCAGGGAATCTACTCTTCCTGATATTCTTGGCATAAATGAGCTGAAAGACAAAAATTAATGTACTTCTTATGATTAATTGAATATATAAATGAAAAATAATTATAAATGTATATCGTAATTATTTTAAGATTCCCCGTGCTGATTACACGGTTTTGCCCGGGAATCTACTTACCTCGATCTTTTTGGCATAAATGAGAGTAAAGACAAAATTCGTTATTGTAAGTTATCCGTAAAAGAATATCCGCCATGCTGCTATGCTTGCATAGGAATCTACGTACTTGTCTCGATCTTCTTGGCATCAATGAAAGACAAAAACCGTTATTCTGTGTTATCCGTAAGAGATAAACATATGCTGTCGTGGACTTTTTGTAGAGTTTTTTTGAGATATTCAATTCTGTATACATATACATTAATTTGGTGTATTTGTTATGGTTTAGGCAGCATAAGCCATTTAAGCGTCAAAATAGGGACTTTATTTCACGTCTTTCACTACAAAGGGGTGGAGGAGTTGAGTATCACAACTCTCTTATAGCCTATGTTCATCCCGGGAATCTCTTGAACATTTTGCAAAAAAACCCAGCAAAATCGGATCAACGGTATGGCCGCGCATAGAATACGAACAAACAAACAAACATTGATTTTTATATATTAGATGTAATTAACCTCCATCAAATCATGGTTAATGCCGTTTTCCATCTCATTATTGACAATTGCATACACTTACTTACTCACTGGCACTATCGAACCCGTAGGTTCATGACCGCACGGACATAAGCTCTCCATACATCCCTATCCTGAGCTAATGCTTTCCAATCATTCCCTGTATAATCTACTTCCCTCAAATCATAGTTAATGTTATTCTCCCACCTCATTCTTGGTCTACCAACTGGTCGTTTTCCCTCTGGCTTTCCTACAAGAAGCTTCCATGCAAGTCTTTCATTCCTCATACGTGCAACATGTCCTGCCCATCGCAGTCTACGAGACTTAACTGTTCTTATTATATCTGGCTTCCTGTAAAGACCATGTAGTTCATTGTTATGTAGTCTTCTCCATTCACCTGTCTGTTCATCTCTCTTTGGTCCAAAAGTTTTCCTAAGTACTTTATTCTTAAATACTTGTAATCTCCTTTCCTCTCTTAAAGTAAGAGTCCATGTTTCGCACCCATATAATATAACTGGTAGAATAGGCCTAATAGTTTTATATATTTTCAGTTTAAAGTTTTTTGAAAGGAGTTGGGACATCAATAGTCTCTGCAATGCATAATAGCACGCATTTCCAGAATTGAGCCTATGTTTAATTTCTTTGTGCATCTCATTCCTATTTGTGATTATTGTTCCTAAGGTATTTGAATTCATATAACCTATTTAATATAAGCTAATAAAATTATTGAAGTAGGCCTATAAACAGCGCACAAAGAGAAAGTGGTCTAAAATCAATACCAGTAAAACAACGAATAAAACTAAATAATATGAAATAGATGCATCCCAACATATATAGGATTTATAGACTATGAAAAAGCTTTTGATATGGTAAATAGAGGTAAACTATGGGATATAATGACAAATAAAGGTATTCCAAAACATTTGATTATGGCTATACAAAGTTTATATGTAAATAATAAAATTGTAATAGACATGGATTTTAAATCTAAACAACAACAAAATGGTAATAATAAATCGTGGTGTCAGACAAGGGTGTCCTTCATCACCTTCTCTTTTGAATTTATATATAGACGAAGTTATGTTGAAGTGGCAGATTATTTAAATAAACATTTTAAAATAAATAATAAATTGTTGAATACAATATTATTTGCCGATGATCAAATAGTGATTTCCAGTTCAGAAGATGATCTACAAAGCGATATTTTTAATTTGGAAAAAATAAGTGCGAATTACAATTTAAAAAGTTCAAAGAATAAAACTAAAATTTTAACATTTAAAGGACATGATACCTTAAGAGCAAAAATAGTAATTGATAATAACATTTTAGAGCAAGTTAACAGTTTTAAATATCTAGGTTTCAATTTATCATATGTTAAAATTGAAGAGATTAATGACAAAGTAAATAAATTTAATCTAATGTGTGGCACTATTAAAAGAACTCTTAAAAACACAAGAAAATAAACAAAAATTAAATTTTATAAAGTAGGCCTAATGCTGTTCCTGTATTGATGTATGGATCAGAATGTTGGACGATCACTAAAAGACAAGAACAAAGATTGGAAACAGATGTGATTTTTAAGAAATATAGCAGGATATACTCTGTTGGATAAGAAAAGAGTAAGGAACTAAATATTTTCAAACTTACAGACCGAATAATTAAATATAGGAACGACTGGAAAGAACATGTTGATAGAATGCCAGTAGGAAGATTTCCAAAATGATTGCTAAATTATAAACCGCACGGAATGAGAAATGTTGGACGTCCACACAGAAGATGGTCTGAACAATTTTAACAATTCTAGCTTTCATGAAACCGGAACGAGCCAACACGCTTAATCCCTGGATGATGATGATGCTGATGAAATAAGATACGCTATTGTAAAAAGTGAAGTTATTATTTACATCCTAGATTACTTTTTGTGTGTACATTCAAAATTATTAAGTTATAGGTACATTTTCATGTATGTATAACTTAATAATACCTATATCAATCAGTTTAGATTTAAATAATGATATTGGTCGATAGTCCCTGACATGTCAGTATCTAACGACGTTCTTCAACATATAGGCCTATATGGTTTTTAGCATCGCAATTCAAAATTGGACATGGAAACGCCAACAAATTATGTTCAGCAGCCTCTTAATTCAGCCTTAAGGTTCATATACGTGTCACAAATGTACGACATGGGACCCACGATACGACTCGGAATGTGAATTCATACTCTATTTATTAGAGATCATTGAACGATTCGGAGTAGTCTACAAATGTATTACGGTGTGTTATTCAAAGTAAAAAAGTCAGGTGTGATTTTGCCCTTAAATTGCAATGAATCAATACTTTAGGCCTATGGGAACGTGTTAATATTCTATATGACTTGGTAAATGTGTCTGTGCAGAATATGGAATAGCGAGACAAGTATATGTAAATTTCTTCAGTCAGTTATATAAAACCAAGATAATTATCTATTAATTATATAATTATTGTAACACTGGTCAACAGTGGTTTTGTTGCCCTTGATAGAAGATTAATTTCGGATATATTTATGCTCACAATTCATGAAACTGTCAATGATTTTGGAAGATTTGCTCTGTTTTTTTTTATCTTTATTTTCATTTTACACTACAAAAATCGGAAAATAATTATGAAGAAAATGATTCTATTTATTATTTCAGAAGTATTTTTCTTTATGTCATTTTTTTTGGATATATTTATAATATCAGTTGTTTTTTTGAAACATTAGTATAGGCCCCTACACTGACGTAAATAGAAAGAAAAATATCGAAAACCCATATTATAACTTCAGTGAAACGATATTTATAAGATTATCTTCTATAATTTTTAGGGGATAATCTCTTTTTAAAGACCAGCAGTAATCTGCCATCATGTGACGGTCCCATATACCCTACCTTTTCTCCATTACTTTTAGATCCTAGTGAAAGCGCACTCCCTGTTCGTCGCTGTAATTTCCTAAATTATCCAGAAATCTATTCAGGTGACTGTGGAGAAAGTGTAACTTTATACTCATATTTGCTCCCAGAATCTTGAAGCTTGTCGACATGTTTTACACAATTTATTTATAATTAGGTGCTTTATAGTTACCTAGGGAATTTTCTACTACCAATACAAGACCCTTCCAAGCTTCACTTTCCGGAACAGTCATAACTTTGATAAAATTTGCATCTTTCATCAATTGCCGAATTTAAGGACCATCAAATATTTCACCTTTTAACTTTTACATACTGAGCTTAGGAAATTTTCTACAAATGTATTTGAAATATTTTCCTTCCTTATCCAACGCTTTCACGAATTGTTTTATCATATTCACGTCGTGAGTACTTTAATTTTGTCAAATAACTGAGATCACGGTCGATGTACGGAGTGAGGGGTGTGTGAGTGGGGATCTCGTGATGTTTGTATACGCGAACAAAATGCGCAGAAATCAAATAATGACTGGAAACATAAATGTTATTAGTAACAAGCCGTTTACTGTCTAAGATACGCAAAAATCATAAAAACTAGAGCACATTCAGTACTTTCATGAATATATTCGTAAACTGTGCACTTGAAAACATAGAAATTCGCTGAGATATCCAGGGCAACATTTTTTTGTAGAGCTGTGTAATTAATTATTTAATTTCCAGAAGGACGGGTCTACCTTAATAAAAGTTATCATATTGTATTATTATTGTAAAACACACTCACTCACTCACTCACTCACTCACTCACTCACTCACTCACTCACTCACTCACTCACTCACACTCACTCACTCACTCACTCACTCACTCACTCACTCACTCACTCTCACTCACTCACTCACTCACTCACTCACTCACTCACTCACTCACTCACTCACTCACAATGTCATGAACCTACATTTCGTATTGCACGAAAATGCGAATTCCAGTAGTCCTATCTATTCTCACATGATGAGGTGTTCAGACATTGCAAAGCAGTAAGATGTGATTGCCGATATTATTTTGATATTATTGTACAGTATAATAATAATAATAATAATGATAATGATAATGATAATAATGATGATAATGATAATAATGATAATAATGATGATAATGATGATAATGATGATAATGATAATGATAATAATGATGATAATGATAATAATGATGATAATGATAATAATGGTAATAATTATAATAATAATAATGATAATAATAATAATGATAATAATAATAATAATAATAATAATAATAATAATAATAATAATGATGCTTTATTTTAGTTGGCAGAGTTAAAGCTATAAGGCCTTCTCTTCCACTCAACCAGCGAATAGTAAAATTATACAAGAATTATAAATATTATAAAAATACAGACTAAACAAAAGACAATGGTGATGTGATCTAATACTAGCTAACACTAATAAAACATGGAAAATAATCAAATTAAAATAATGTAGAATACAATTAAGGAATATAGGAAATTACGTATGAAAGCTTATGTCCCCGCGGTCATGAAATACCGGATTTAATAGTACCAGTGAGTTTAGGGCCTAATACTTTTAAAAATCATTAAGAACCACTGTTGAACATGTAAAAGTTTAAAATAAAATAGGTACCATTTTAACTGCTGATGGGAGACCTACGAAGTTTGATTGGATTTCTACTTTATTGCGGACGATTGCGATCTCAGTTATTTCAATATTTTTATAGCCCTTAAAAATCGCTCAGCAATTATGAATACATAGACGTGATCTAATGTCGAGTAGAGTTTTATTTATTTATTAATTCTTTTTTTTTATCTGAAAATCAGTATTTCATCTTTCTATGTGATGTCTAAAAGTAGGTTAGATACATATTTGATTATAAAGATTATCAAGAAAATTTTGATAATAAATTTGTTTACCTTCAGAATATTGTAACTGCAGCCTATTTTACTTTTATTTGCTCCCTTTAATGTAATGTGCCATGACCGAGTAGTCTTTCCTTATCGCAGAGCTATAGAATAAGCGCTAGTTCAGATCCTTTTGAGGGATTTCTTCTCGTGACTTTCGGCCAGTGAGTGGAGCTAACGGCCCCACAGCATTTTGTACAAGATTGAGTAGCTGCGATAAGTAATGGATTCAAAATATTAAACTATTATGGCAGAGGAACCCGACATGCTGACCACGTCTCACCTCTAATAGACCAAACTTACTGGTTATATGTAGAATGCAGGATTTCACGGCCGAAAATCTTGGAATATTACTGCTGACTATTTAACTCATGCTCCAAATGGGAATCAATGACCAATCACGTTACAATGATTTTTTGATTTACAACCAATCACAGTCGTGTTTCGCCTAGAATTTACCAACTAAAGTTTATCATAATAAAGAAAGCACCTCCTTTTTAACATTCTGAATAGGTCATAGCATTATTTTGCAGTGACTGACTCACTAAGAAATACGGCCACCAGATTGTAGGCATATATATAGGCCTAGGCATGAATGTCAACACATACCGCATGCGGGAGTTAATATAAAAACATTTATAGCAATTGATTATACCACAAAAAAAAGTCACTGTTTGCACTTTCTTAAATGTATTTTTTTCCAGAATAATATAATATTGTCATATTTACATCATAAGACATCAGAAATGAATTAATATACACTTTGATGTGTTTCATTTTTCCTCCACTAGAGTACATTCTTACAATATTGCGTTCCTTTGGCAATAAATAATATGATCTGATTGCAGTGACGAACAAAAGAAGCAAATAAAGCGTACCAATCGTTTCTCATTTGTTTTCAAACATCGCTGTTTACATTAAATATATAAATATTTTAAAATAACTATATTTAAATAATGATTTGTGAGTAAACAGCTTAATTTTATTCGTTAAGTAGTCCTAACAAATGCCACTATTGATTTCCAAATTCTCTAGATAAATTCACGACTATCTTCGTGAGTCGTGAATTTATCGATAATTTTGAAATCACTCGTGGCATTACTTATGAGTTATGATTATATGATCGTCCATTCCTCTAACACGTATGAAATGATAGCAGTCGACCGGTAGGCCGAGGTCCTTAAGATCTGTCACGCCATGGAGTTTTTCCCATCCCTTTATTATAGTCTTATAGTTTAGTCATGTACCAGCTCATTCTTCTAGTGATAGCAACCTTTTCCAAAGCACCTTTTTTTTTTTTTCAACTTAGGGATCCTGGATAGATATAAGCGCTCATATAGGCCTATCGTACTACTTACAGTAGAAGTTATGACATATTGTAGGCCTAAGTTTGTTATCTACGGGCCACTTAAAGAAAACTTTCAATATATTCCTCAGATTTTTGTACATAATATTTTTTTTTGAAAAGATTAAATTTAAATAGGGGGCCTATTACCTAATATTGTAGGCTCTCACGGCAGGTGTCTTGATTCCTGTTGGGTTTATCTTTCGGGCTAAATGACCGTGGTCTGGTTTTCTTAAAACTCAACGTTTCATCTACTACTAAGGATGTCTAACGCAATAGGCCTAGTAGACGAAACGTTGAGTTCTAAGAAAACCAGATCACGGTCATTTAGCCCGATAGACAAACTCAATTAAATATTTCTGTCTATGTTTCACTTTGTTGAAAATAAGTTATAGGACTGAGCGTTGATAGTGTAAAAAAATTAAAATTAATGCAATTGGCCTCATGATGGAACATGTCTCCTCCATTGAGCCACGCAGTTTCCATGAATGAGCTGCTATAGGTTATTGGTTTAATATAATAGGCCTACACAGCAAAATAATAGCCAGTTACAAAACATGGACTCTTACTTTAAGGGAGGAAAGAAGATTACGAGTCTACGACAAGGGAACATTACTTAGAAGCACTCACCACTGAAGATGCCCTCCGCAGTTGAGGGAGAATCGTCTGGAAGAAACACCAGTTATAGACCACAGCCACATAGCCCGGAATCTTTTAACATTATGATTACCGGCCGTGAAAGCCTGCATTCAACAATTTGAGAATAAAGTTCTTAGGAAAATTTTTGGACCAAAAAAGAGATTAACAGACAGGTGAATGGAGAAGCCTTAATAATAGTGAGCTACATGATATGTAGGCTATAGGAAACCAGATATAATAGGAGAAGTTAAATCTTGTAGACTGTGATGGGTAGGAAATGTGGCAGGTATGGAGGATCAAAGAGGTGCATGGGAGCTTCGTGTAGGAAAACCAGAGGGAAAACGTCCAGTTGGTAGACCAAGAATGGGGTGGGAGAATAACATCCATGATTTGGGGGAGTTGGATTATACAAGAGGTGATTGGAAATCATTGGCTAAGGGTAGGGATATATAGAGAGCTTATGTCCGCATTGCCATGAATCTACGTGTTCGATAGAGCCAATGAGTTAGTTACGCTATCCTCACCATTATCTTTATAGCCTATATAAAAATGAGTGTGAGTCTGTCTGTCCCTTAAGGTTTCAAAAAGTACTTGATAGATTTGAATAAGGTTTTCATCATCATTTAGATAATTTTTCTGGGAAAATTAACGTAGGCCTATATAACATAGCCTATTACCATATGTACAATATGGCCGGAGCTAAAAAAAAGTGCATCGGCGCACTAAAAAAGTCGCTTTTTGGACGCTTAAATGACTTATGCTGCCTAAACCAAAACAAATACACCAAATTTATGTAGGTGAATAGCCTATTTAAATATATATATATATATATATATATACAAAAAAGCCCCCGGCAGCATATCAATCTTTACGGACAACTCGCAATAATCATTTTTGTCTTATCAGCCAAGAAAATCGGGATAAGATTCCCGGGCAACGGCGGTTAATCAAATTACAGACATTTCCAACAATACAATGTTAATTCTTATAAAATTAAATATGTTAGTTTATACATCTATCTAGTAATTCTGCCCAAGGGCAGGTCTTTCACTACAATCATAGCATTTTCATGCTATGCTTTGCAGTTTTACTAGGGAATTATAAGTGTGGTAGCTTCCCGATGCTTTCCACACCGGTGAAGATTGAAGATGATAATGATGACGATGATGGCCAGATGATTTTCGGGGACCGTTGGGCCCTAAGCTTCCTGACATTTGTCTTACAGGTGAGGAAAAACCCCGAAAAAACCTCACCCAGGAGCCTGTCCTGACCGGGAATCGAACCCAGGCTCGCTGCGTGCTACCTCGAGACCACAGCGGTACAGTTTATACATAATCTGTTTAAATTATTTTGTCCACGCGAACAACGTCGCGGGTATCTATAGTTAAGATTAAAATATTAGCATCTGGAGTCCATATTTGACAAGAGTAGGCCTATAGGCCTACTACTTTTTGTGTTGTTCAAAGTATTGAATTAATTAAAAAAATATAAATTGAAAATTGTGTTTTAAACTTGAAATTAAACAAAACAAGGCAAAAAACGTGATATTTCTATCCGGTGGATATTAGTTACAGTTAACACAATAGACCCTATTACACTTTGCCGACATTTCTAACACCAACATCTTGTGGCTACAGTGAAGATACTGAATCTTCTTTATATCGTTATGACACGTGGTACAAAATCAAGACTGATCCTTGAAATTGAATTTCATTCAAGCATCTTTTGGAAACGGACACATGTTTTTATTTGTTTTCAATGCTGTAAGACTTGGCAATCGTCTTTTGTTCTTTTCGTTTTTCTTTGTTTCTTCAACCCTTTGCTTCTACAGATGTATTCTGAGCTTTTACCTCTTCCAGCTGGAAGTTAACATAGGAAAGAGATATTTCTACCAAGGAAAGTTATATTTTTGTTGTCAGATTTGATTCGTGAATTCAATAAAATCCACTTCATGTTGCCACAAAGTTTTCTTCTGTGGTCTCGATGTTATTTGAGTGAGATGATTCCTTGTTAAAATTAGTTGTTTTAGGGATTTCTCCGCTACTGTTTCAAACTACAACTTTAGCTAAAACACAAAATTACAATCTTGAAACATATCCCTGTTAACTGGATGTTGGATACTCCTGTTTCTTGCAAATCCATTCACTGCAGTTCTTATTGTTAATTCCGTGTATCTCGGCATGGCCTTGTGTTAATGAACTTACGTAACATCCAATGCGTTATAAAAAAGAAAAAAGTCACCGTTGCACTAAAAACAATAGCTTTCTGGACGCTTAAATAACTTACACTATCTAAACCCTTACAAATAGGCTACACCAAAATAATGTAGCCTATAGAGAATTGAATATCTCAAAATAAAACTCCTGGCGCGACAGGCTTACAAGGCCCTTAGCCTACCAACCGGCTGCTGGCCTCACATCCACATGTGTCAATCACAGAGGTAGATGATTATCAGCCAGTGTAGGGGTGACATGTGGTCAGCATGTCGAGTCCCCCAGCCGTTATAGCTGGTTTTCTCAACCTGGAGTCGCTACTTATTGTAGCTACCCAAATGCATCACGATGCTGGGTGGGCACCGGTCCCATACTGGCCGAAATACCATGAGAAAATTTCTTCCCCCATGGAGACTCGAACCAGCGCAAGTCCCGTAGCTCTGCACCAAGGCTTCCTGCCTTAACCACTCGGCTACGGCGCGGGACATATCTCAAAATAGTTCCACAAAAAAGTCCCAGACAGCATACATGCATGTCTATCTTTTACGGATAACTCATAATAACCATTTTTGTCTTTCAGATCATTGGGCGATCGGGATAAGTGGATTCCCGGTCAATGCCAGGTGATCAGCAGAGGGTATCTAAAAATTATTACGATACAGGTCTACATTATAATTTGAAAATACATTTGTTAGGAAAAAATTTGGGCGAAAAAGACATGAACAGACATTATAAAGATTATTTATCTTGTAAATACAAACTTTTGATTGGAAGTCAAATATACTTAATATATTAGATAAATATATATATATAAATATTATATTATCTTCATCAGTAAATTGAAATATAGAGGAATAGTCATACAACATCTACAAAATGTCAATATCAAGGGTGAATGGAGAAAACTACATAATAGTGAGCTACATGATATGTATAATAACAGTTAAGTCTCGTAGCTTCTGATAGGAAAACCAGATAGAAAACGCCCAGTTGGTAGACAAAGAATGAGATGGGAGAATAACATTATCCATGATTTGAGGTAAGTAGATTATACAGGGGATGATTGGAAAACATTATCTCAGGATAATAATAATAATAATAATAATAATAATAATAATAATAATAATAATAATAATAATAATAATAGCTTTATTTTACCTGGCAGAGTTAAGGCCTTAAGGCCTTGTCTACCACTCAACCAGGTTTAAAAAAAATACAAACAAAAAAAATAGTCTTAAATCTAAATTACAATATATATATATATATATATATATATATATATATATATATATATATATAAACGATTACAAGTTATGAATACAATACAATTAATATTTATAATGTATTTTGATTTACTCTAAATTTAACGAATTAAATATATAATATGTACAATATATATAGGGATGTATGGAGAGGTTATGTCCGCGCGAGCATGAACCTAGTGGTTCGATAGAGCCAGCGAGTTAGTTAGTTAGTTATACATTTAGGCCTGTAATTATTTTTATTTTCACTTATTCAACTAAACATAAAATCACATTTCATTTTGGCCTATTTAGGCGTAGCTACTCTCGGCTGGTATTAGTTAGGCCTACTAATGTTTGAAATAAAATGTGTGTAGTGTAGTGAATGTGGATTTAGGCCTGTGCTACGCGGAGTGTCTGGTGCTGTGGAGTGAAATACGATCTGGATGTTGAGGTGCGCCCCGCGGAGTCTCTTCTTATCTGCCTGAGTGTCGCAATGTGCGACTCGCTGAATAATTGATTAGTAATGTTAGTTTATTACGAGCTGTGCTGTTAGCCTTTATTTATTGTGTCACAAGACCCGTACCGTCACTTCACACTTGAATACACACCATTATTCCATAACGCATTTTCAATCAGTATCCACTAACTCACTGGCTCTATCCAATTCGGAGGTTCATGATATAAGCACTCCATACATCCCTATTCAGAGGTAATGTTTTCAAACCATCTCCGTATAATCCACTTCCTTCAAATCATGGTTAATATTATTGTCCCACCTAATTCTTGATCTACCAACTGGCCGTTTTCTTCTGGATTTCGTACAAAACGCTTCCAAGCACTTCTTTCATTTCCCATTCGTGTCACATGTCTTGTCCATCGCAGTCTACGAGACTTAACTGTTTTTATTACCGTACAACTTGTTTAATCCGGAACGTAAATAATGCGGAAATCTGTCCAATGTGAACAAATTTATTGGTCCCTGCGAAATAATAGTAATTTTATACGTGCATTTATTTTGCATAAAAGGGAATCTGTCCAACGCGGAAACGGAAGGATATTTCTATACAATTCATGAAAAAATTATAAAGCGGAAATGCCTGTATTCATTAACCATCAGCAGTTTTTTTTTTTTTTTGTTTTTTGCTGATAGCAGGTGCCAAGACTGCTTTTATAAATAATGATTCAAACCAAATGGACAAATACATATCAAAACAAAACAAACCTAATTGTCACTGACCCTGAAGTTCATTGTTAAAATCTGTTGTATTTCACATGCCGATATGTACTTCGATAAATGCCTCAATCGCCACGATGGGTATATTATTGTTTCAACTTGTTGGTTGCAATAATTTTGATTGAATCACACGTGTTTCTTGTGCTTTATTCCCAGTTTATAATGTCGAGTAAAAGGAAAGAAAAATAATTAGTACCGAAGAGAAAAAATATTAGTGTTGTCGCTTAAAGTAAAAATAAAAATGCTTGACCGTTTATACGCGTTGGGGAGTCGTTTGAGTCTATATCAAGCTGTTTCAATGTTAATGAATCAAGAAATCCGAAGACAAAATAAGGAATTATATCGCAGAATTGACAGCTGAATATCAATCATAATTGGAAGATATTTTAAAAGCGGCAAAACAGGAAGAAAATACTAAGTTCTTAAGGCCTTGCCTAAATCTGATAATAATAATTAATATAAATTGTTCAAAATCTCTCATTAATTAATTTTATTTTTATAATTTTTATTTTATTCTGTAACCTTGTAACGTATCCCCTATATACCCATACAAATTGCCATTCCATATTCGCGGTTTCTGTATTCAGGCACATTTTCGGAACATATTCCCCGCGAATAAGGAGCTTTTACTGTATAGATTCGGCCTCATTGCACACCCGTTATGCGAAAGATAGATAACAGTCTTGCAAATAACAATTGCGCTTTAAAATCTTAAATTAGTTAAGTTCTGAGATCAATATTTCGCAGGTAGGGTTCTGAATGTACGGAAACATGGCTGAAACGTATCCTATGTAACATTTCTCATTAAGCGAAAAAGTGAATGTGATTGAAGATAAATCTCCAAACATTTCCGGACCGACGCTCCAAAGTCAAGCTCTAGCTCTTGTTAAATCCCTAAGGGAATAACGATTTCAAGGAATCTTCAGGTTGGCTGGACAGGTTTAAAAGACGGCACAATGTGGTGTGGAATGAAATTTGCGGGGAATCAAAGAATGTGGACGAAAGTGTAGTTAGTGAGCGAAAACCGAAACTGCATAGGTCTACTTGAATTTCATGATACGCGCCTAAGAGACATTTTTAACGCTGACGAAATGGAACTGTTTTTTCCGCGCGTTACCGTCGAAGTCGCTCATACATACTAACTTCACTTTTCAACGGCAACGGAACTACAATTAATCCAAGGTAACTTACATAAAAATACATAGGGCCTATAGGCCCTAAGGTAGGCTACTCTATAATCTTCTTCTTCCTTTCCAGGGTTAGGTCAATGCGACCTGTTCCGGTCTCAAGTCCATCGTTTCCTTGGCCGTCCCAAAGATCTTTTTCCATGTGGTTTGTAGGTGTTGATCTTTTTGAGTAATTTTGAATTGTCCATTCTGTCTAAATGTTCTTTCCATTGGTATTTGTGCTCGTCTAGTTTATCGACTATTTCTTATTGATTAATTGCGTAATCTATTCATGCATATAGGCTACATAATTTTTTTTCCTGACGCGACGGGCCTAGAAAGCCCTTAGCCTACCAGCCGGCTGCTGGCCTCACATCCACATGTGTCAACCAGAGGTAGATGTTCATCAGCCAGTGTTGGGGTGATATGTAGTCACCATGTCGAGTCCCCCAGCCGTTATAGCTGGTTTTCTCAACCTGGAGCCGCTACTTATTGTAGCTACCCAAATGCCTCACGATGCTGGGTGGGCACCGGTCCCATACTGGCCGAAATACAATGAGAAAATGTCTTCCCCATGGAGACTCGAACCAGCGCAAGTCCCGTAGCTCTGCACCAAGGCTTCATGCCTTAACCATTCGGCTACGGCGCAGGATTGTACATCCTTTTAAGGATCTTAAAAAAATCATTTCAGTGGCTTGAATGTGTGATATATCTTTTTTGTAAGTACTCAAGATTCAGTTCCATATAAAAAGAACAGGAACAGCCATAATTTTATAAAACCTGAGCTGAGTTTCTCTTCGAGCCTTTCGGAGGGTTCTTCTTATGGCGCCACACATCATTTGATATCGGTTAAATTTATTATGTATATCCCAATCGTAGCTATATGTTCTATCTGAAGCAAGATAATTAAAGTGTGCTATCTGTTCTATTATTTCATTATTGATTACTATTTTTGCTCTGACTGGCACTTTGCCCTGAAAAGCCATAATTTTAGTTTTTGAAGTTGAGTCCTAATTGATTCAACATGTAAATGACTGTTTGTAAATCATCCTCTGACTTCTGAATAATTACCAGATCGTCTGCATACATTAACATTTCATATATGTTTTCTTATTAATTTGTATTCCCATTAGATTTGATTTTTTCCATTTTCGTATAACCTCGTCAAAATATATATTAAACAATGTAGGTGATAATGTACACCCTTGCCGAACTCCTTGATTTATTAAAATTTCTTTCCTGGAATAATTATCTAAATTAAGGATAATTTTCGTGCCATTATAAAGACTTTTTATTCCTTCATAAGTTGAGCCGGTTACCCTCTTGCCTTCATTATTTCCCACAATTTTCTTCTTATCACCTTATCAAAGGCCATTTCAAGATCTACGAAAGCTAAATATGTGGGTAAATTGAATTCTCGTCTCCTTTCTATTATATGTCTCATCGTGAATATGTTGTCAGAGCAGGACCTTCCTTGTCTAAAACCGTTCTGTTCTTCTAAAAGCAATACATCTCCTATTGGTTTTAAACTATTAAGTAATATCCCTGCATATATTTTATATACAGAGTTCAAAATACTGATTCCTCTATAATTACTTGTTTTATTTCTGTCTCCTTTTTTAAAAAATTGATATAACATTTGCAATGAGCCATGTTTTGGGAATTTCTTTGTTTATCCAACACACATTAAAGATGTGCACCAATCTTAATTTTAATAACAATCCTCCGTATTTCAAAAGTTCTGCATTTATGTTATCAGGCGTAGGTGATTTTCTGCATTTCAGTGTTCTTATTGATGTTTCTAATTCATCCAATATGATTAAATCACATCCTTCATATATAGTATCTACTGGAGTGTGAGATTGTTCATTCTCATTAAACCACTACTTTTTATAATGTTCAACCCATACTTTTGATTCAATAACATTTATATTCGCTGTATCCTTCTCTGATTTATTTATATTTCTTAGTATTTTACGAGTAAATCCAAAATTTTGCTTGCCATATACAATCATATTCGACATCCCCTATAAATTTCTTCTAACTCCGTCTATGTGCTCTCTGCACTAGCGATTTAGAATAATTCCTTGCATATATATATATATATATATTTGTCTGATTCTTCATCATTTTTTGTAAGAAAATGCAATATGTTTTTCGTGTTTCACCAAGAGCGTTTTCGATATCAGAGTTCCATATTTTAAGTCCTCGTTTTCTTTTCCAAATCTCTTCTGTTTGCCAATCGCTTCTTGAGCTGATTTAATAATACAATCTTGAATGTTTTCCCATTATTTTGTCATATAATTTACAGTTAGAACATTTATTATATTATGGTTAAGTCTCTCTTGATATAAATCTCTAATTAATTGATGTTTTAACAATCTTATTTTAAATCTTGTATTGTCCTCTTTACTTGATAGGTTAGTTCTATTACTTTTTATATTTTTCCATCTAGCAATCAAGTTTATTTTTGCCATCAGCAAGTAATGGTCGCTGTATATGTCACATCCTCTATAAATTCCTATATCTTGTGTCGATTTAGCTGTTCTTACTTTGCCGGTTATATAGTCAATAATTGAATAGTGGCCTCTATTGCTCCACGTGTTTTTATGTATTTCTTTCTTCTTCTTGAAGAAGGTGTTCATTACCTTTAGTATATTGTAGGTGCAGTATTGTCTGAGTAATGCACCGTTATTATTGAGAGTTTCTTCTCCACATGTACATATTACATATTTTTATGGGCACTTTTCCTACTCTAGCATTTAGATCCCCAGCTATATATATAAATATTATATTTGTTTTGTTAATATCATTATAAGTTTCCTGAAATTTTTCATAAAATTCTTCTGTATCTCTCGTCCTTCCTTCTTCAGGACTGAGGAATCATACAACTGTAAGGTGACCTCTTGGTATTTCAAACCTTACTACCATTATTGTTTCATTTATAAATGTATATTATATTATTTTCTTTTTCCATTTCTGATCGATCATCATAGCTACTCCAGTTTGTCCATGTACAGGTTGTTCCAACCCACTGTACAAAATAAAATTGTATATTCTTGAAGATCTTGACTTCCTTTCAACTTTTTTTGTTTCTGTAATACTGCTATATTAAGTATTTTTTGTTTTAGTTCTAACTGTATATCCTGCTCTTTTGTATGGAGTCCTCTCACG
>JASPKZ010001153.1:0-104401 GCA_030220185.1 Diploptera punctata
TTCATTCATTATATATTTTTTTTGTTATGTGTCTTCCTCCTTCTCTTTTCATATGTCTAAACCATATATATTATTCTATTTTGATTGTTTCCATTAATGATAGTTACACATTCATCTTTCTCTTATATCCTTAAATATAGTTTCCTCTCTTGGAAGTCCTTGATGATTGACTCCAGATGTACATTTCTTTGAGTGTAATTTTCAATACAATGCCATTGTTTTTGTTTTCAAATGCATCTCTGAGCATATGCTACTGTTTTTCCGATAATTGTAATATAAATACACATTTTCGTATATATTGTGACGTCTTTATCCCGCTAAATTAATCGATATATTGCTTCCCTATGTTTATTTATTCTTGAAATTGAATCCCATTCTCAGCTCTTTTAAACCCAGGCATATATTTTCTTCGCAATGTTTTATAACCCCCTTCAATTTTCAAATATTAAATCTAGTTGGATTCTTCTAATCCACTAGATTATTCTTGATGTGTCCATCACCCTAACTCCATCTATCGGTGGAGATTTAGACTATAACTGTACAAATGATTTCCTTCGTTATGTATGAGCCTGATTCAATATCTTACGTAACTGCGTATTGTATTTGTTTAAAACGTGTTTTAAATTCACTGAGGTCGTCAATGTGTATATTTGAATTTTTTTCATCCCGCCAAGTTTCCTATAGGATAAGCATTTACATATGTTTTCTAGCGCCATTTCTTATTAATTTATGATTCGAAAGCGGTCATTCCCGCCTGTAAGTATTTTGGAACATATTCGCTAACATGTACACACCATTACAAAGAACTTTCTTGAACATCTATTTGGCGCCAGAATTGTACATCCGCTTATAACCTACCTTCTTTTGTGTTGTGGCTCGGACTCAGTTGATTATCAAGACAGCATGTGAGAGGGCGTGTTGTTCGTGAAGTCTCCCGATAGGCCAGGGACCGAGATAAATTTTGAAACATTTATAAGAAATTGAAGTATAATATTAAACAGTAAAGAAGTTCATAAATATTGTTTAAATTGTTCTGTGATGTTGAGTTGACGTACATATTTTTGTGATATTCTAGAATATTATGTATTATTTCAACGTGTAGCTAAAGTTAACAGCCTGGTTGCCCGGAAGTAACAATTTATTATTATCTCGCTACCAACAATTATATTTCTCTCCAATTCCACGAAATTGAAGTTCAGTAATTTTTATGTATGGCCAATGGCGTGTTAATTGAAGATTCCATTTAACTGAGCGGCCTACAAGTAAGTCTGATTCATTGCATTATAATAACTAAAGATGTTTAGTCTACTTTTGATGTTCTTATAAAGTCAGGTTAAAATTACCGTCACACTGGAACTAACTTTCAGTACACGTTCTTAACATTTTTTAGGTTTAATTTTACTGATTTGTATTTTCTTATTTATATGCATGAGATATTCCAATATCATGTCATATATTCCATATCATGTCCATCGCTGTGCTGTTGACCCAGCGGGCCCGGTTGTATTCCCGGTAGTGACAAGCTTCCTGCGTGAGGATTTCGAGTTATCGTGTTTCATTCATATTCGTCTTAGTTACAGTTTAGGATTAACAACTCCTCCTGATGCACTAATATAATAATAATCAACCATGTTATCATCGGGATAGCGTAACTCCGCCTTTCAGGCGTCCCAACCTCAGAAGTGGTTACAAATTGCTAATGACAGGAGAGATCACCATAAAATTACGAAATGACAAACCTATGGCATTAATAGAACGCGTTCCGTATCATTATTAATATACAATATGTTTATGATGATGACAAATTGTTTTACACATATTTATCATTTGAAATCCAATCACTAAACAAATTAAATCAATCATTCAATATTGTCGATGCGTTTCGATAACCAAACTATCATTATGAAGACTGAATATTAAAAAAAAAAAGTTCTATAAAACAATAACAATTCCAAGTGACGTGTCATCACGTAACTCGTTTATTTAAATTACTTGTTGATATCAACATAATCACTTTTTCCTTTAACTAAACGAATAGGGTCCTTGTCATCGTTCATAATGTTTTCTTTGTTTTTGTAGATCTCCAAACTTTCAACAACAGTCGGAGGAAATTTAAAATTAATGACTGATTTAAACAGTTTGAATGTACTCGTATCAATAAAATGACCATTGATATAAATAAAAAATATGAAAAATGACAAAGGCTATATTCCTTCAGCGCTCTCTTTTCCTGAGTTAAAGGAAAACGTGGTTATCATGATGATAGAAACAGGCAACTTAAAAGCACGAGTATAGTGAAAACGATACATCGAAAATCAACGTTCTCGAAGAGTTAGAAATTATCAAGGAAACTACAAAGAAACACCACTTAAATGAGAACATACACAGTAATGTGAACCCTCTGTACAAAATCATTACCAGCAAGTCAGTACCATACTGAAAGCAGAAGATGAAACTTAAGATTTCGAAAGGCCTCCTGCATAATTACACTGCTAATTATTGAGGACGACTGAGGTGTCAGGTATGTTTTTTTATATCTCTAAAAAAATTGACACGAGTATGTGATATCGCGTCAATTGTTGGTTTTGTTTTTATACAGTCTTAAGTTTTTTTAACTGCACTTAAACTAGCGTGAAATATTTTCAAAGTCCTATAGAACAACAGTACGCATGCGCCAGAGTTTGTAGAGCCAGCGATAACCCACAATGGAACCACATATGGATTATCATCCTCGATTATCCGTCGCTATGAAATTTAAATGACCAATAATTGCAATAAATCCCCAAATCTATGTTAAAAATATATTAATAATATTAAAATTACCAAAAGTTTATTACAAATGGGTGTACACTTACTTATCACTCCCTAACGCTGATCCAACCAACGATAACCCAAAACAGCGACAGAAAAATCATGAACTAAGTAATATACTCTGTGGAGAATATAGCAGTTAGCATCATAATATTGTTTAACCGTGTTATGATATTTGTGATTTGCATATTTAAATAACTACTTCAAAATTGTCCAATAAAGTTATAAAAATTGTTTGAAAAAGTTTAAAATATTAAATAATGTTGGTAAATACAGGAAAAGCGCTATAGTAAACAATAGTATAACTGAAAAATCAAGCGCTAGTAGAAGTGCAGTTGAGCCGTTTTTTTTATCCAATTCAATACACAGTCCTGATAATGATGGCAGAGCTATTGAGACGCGTGGGCGAATTTTTAGGGATTTTAATTTTGTTTGGTGGTGGAGTTTCAATTAACAATATGTGTGACATAATTTCATATATTTTTCTTCTTCTACAATTAGTACTTTGTCACTTGCAAATAACAAAGCTTACAGTGGTACTTTCTCTTAGTAATAATCCCAAGCGTGATAATTTATTTTTGGAGAGACGTTAATGAGTTTTTAAGAATATTTTAAATATAATCGTAGACAAGAGACTTCTTTTAGTCTTAGGCTTTCTATGACATGAAATCTGTTATAGTCTTATGCGTTTTCTGTCGCATGAAATCTGTTATAGTCATATGCATTTTGATTTATGCGTACAATGTATCATATAAATTATATTACCTTGGATATTATTATTTCATTTGTATTAATCAAGTAATACCAAATTTGGTCTATGGTATATTGTTATATTATATGCTAAGTTCCACTTACAATGTGCGAAGCTGTTGTTTTTTAATAAATGGTCATACTCTGAATACATGATCAACTGTTTACCTTCCAACCCTAAAACTGGATTGTTTTTCTGTTTCTAATAACGTAAATACTTATTCAATAAAATACTTCAATATAATTTTGTATATACGGTAGAATATGCTTGTCAACGTTATTACACTTTGATTAATAGATAAACCAAGTAACAAAATTATTGTTGTGACAGAGCTGGCCATGAAGCCATCTCTTCCCACCCGAACATGTTATACACGAATTGTGATTAGTTTACATTTAAAGTTACTATTGGACGTTACTGTTATGGACAGGTGCAGTGTTTGTCTAACAAATGCACACTTCTTTCCTGGAATACCTGTTCCTATGAACTGTGCACAGTAAATTGCCATGTTCCATTTGACAGAATATTTGGGTTAGTTGAATTTATCTCATAACTACTCTCTCACTTATAACTATGTAGATTGGTAAATTTTATCTTATTGTCAGTTCTGATTCAGATCATAACTTTATAATGAAGTTATTAACATAATAATAATGACGATGAAGACAATGATGTATAAATAACAGCTATAATAGATTAATAATAGCAGCAGTAATAACAATAACAGCAATAGAATATACGGTATATATTTAAAACTGATACCCAATCATCTATGTGTTAAATAATGAATTAAGAATTATTCTTCTGTATTTCCCTATTATTCTATTACCTGTCTGTTCTCCTTTCTGTCACTGTTATATCCTAATAAAATAACAGTTGGTCTCCCTCACTTCAATCTCTCGTGGCAACTAGTTTTATTCTTCCTTCCCTAGTCACTGTTCAGTAACTACTTTCATATGGCCGTAGAAATGCAGTTGTTTTGTAAAATATAATCTAATATACAATTTTAAACTCCAATTCCGGATTTTGTTATATTGTCTGTAAGCTAAAAACAATAATAATAATAATAATAATAATAATAATAATAATAATAATAATAGTAATAACAATAATAATAAATCTAGAACATCTACAATGAATAGAATACGAAATAAAGAAATAAGGTGACTTATGGGTGTACAAGAGGTTCCGGACAGCATAGACATTATAGAAAAGATAATATTACAGTGACATGGCCATGTCAAAAGAATGCCAGAGCAAAGATTGCCTAAAATTGGTATGGAATAGGTCTCAATGGAAAAGAGGAAGAGAGGAAGACCGAACAGAACTTGGATAGAAGGGGTACAAGCGGCTATGAATATCAGAGGATTGGAGAAGATCAATGGATGGTCAGAGAGGAATGGTGTTTGGTTTCCGGAAGTCGGCGGCAGCTGTCATGATACCGGATGAATAATGATAGTAATAATAATAATAATAATAATAATAATAATAATAATAATAATAATAATAATAATTAATAATTAATAATAATAATACCTCTACACCGGAAGATTCCAATACAATTCATAAAATTCATGCCACGCATTCTCTTGGAATTATTAGCAAAACAGTTTACTAGATGTTTGAAGTATGCAGAAATACCGAATAAATCGAAAAAATCCTATGTAACATCAACCAATAAAAGGTAATATAAAAAGAAAATCCGGATGATATTATTATTGTTATTATTATTGTTATTATTATTATTTTATTTAATCCGATCAAGTAGTGAGGGTAATAGCATTTTACGCCCTCCAAACATTCTGTTGTAATGTCTTTAACTTAAGTATCTTCCGTGAGGGTTTGTAGTGCAAATATTTCGGGGTATTCAACTACATTCCATTATTTCATATTCTGAAGGTCATCTTGTCTATAGAGTTGCCGGTAATGAAAATGGGTTTTATGTTTAATTTGTCTGCCATATCGATAATAATAATAATAATAATGATAATGATAACGATAATGATAATGATAATAATAATAATGATAATGAATGATAATAATAATAATAATAATAATAATGATAATAATAATAATGATAATAATAATAATAATAATGATTATAATGATAATAATGATAATAATGATAATAATGATAATAATGATAATAATGATAATAATGATCATAATTAATAATAATAATAATAATAATAATAATACAGATATTCCTGAATTGGGTAGTAGAACATTGATTTTGCAGATGCTTCCATTCAAGGTCTTCAGCGCTATTATTGAATTCAGGAATGTATGTTATAATACGTTGTTGGCAAATTTACCCTAAAGTAAATTTTCTAAGTAATAGGGAGGCAGGTTGTATGAAGAATCATTTGATTGAGAATTGAGGTGGAGACAGGCGTATAACTGAATTATGTGTGTTGTGCTCTTCATGTGGAACAATTTTCCGTGACAGGCGTCTCAATGTTCCTACATTAGCAAAGCTCTACCACAGCCACATTTTCCAGCATGTCTATTAAATTAGTATTCTTATTATCCAGATTCCAGCTAATGAATTGTAAGGAATAGAGCTTCAATAATTTCAATTTTACAAAGGCCCATAGGTAGGATTGAAACCCAAATTTCTTGGTTTTGTTATTATCCATCGCTGTGACCTGCTGGTAACGGTCTCTTGTTACTTTAGATGCATAGGGCGCCGGTTTAATCCCCAATCAGGACACGTTTCCCGGATGATATATTTTTCGGTGTTTCTCACTCATTTAAAACAAATATTACGAAAATTTAAGGGATAAAATCTTCCCGAGCAGGTCCATAATCTTTCCGTCATAATCATTTCTTTAATATGCACCTTTTTTAACGTGAATGTATGAGTGAATTATGTGTCTTGTATTATATAATATTGTGTTGTCTCAGAGGTGTCCGTACTTTGAGCTGATCAGTCATCCAGGGACAACCTCCATATTTAAGTGTAATAAAGAAAAAAGAAAGTTGGGTTAACAGTATTCTAAAATCCTGTCCCGATAGGTCATTTTACCGTGAGGCCAGGGTACCATGGGGCATATATCTGCAAATGGAGAGGTAAAAGTAAAACTAACAAAGGAAATTTTAGTTAACAAGGTATACACGGGAGCATCAAAACATCTTGGATCTGGCATCTGTTTACTTGCAACATAATGTACGTTACTGACATTTTCTACTCAACCTTTTTAAACCTTATTTAATGTACATGCTATCAATGAAGTAACCCAAACAAGTGATAAGTACAATATACCAATGTCATAATTCGATCGCTCACATAATGCAACTTACATATTTTAATTTTTTAATAGAACTAAATTCAGTAGCAATTTAAATGTTCAGAATATATTCGGAGAGGTTTCAAGATTTCACTAGTGGGTAATTATTTATGGCTAGGACTGAAATTTTATATTCGTCAGGTTTATTTTTTTTCTCCCAGTTTCTCTTCCAAGACAGGAATTAAGTGGAGGCGACTTATTTCAGAGTTAGTTGAAGATAGAGTTGCCGACGCATAAATCACTCCTTTATCTTTACATTTTCAAATCACCTCGCCAATGAACTACAATACTTTCGTTATATCATACTTGAAAATGCTTCATGTTACATTTTATTTTCATTCCTTACAATTATAATCAGGGTAAATAAAATGTACCACATTTTCTCCGTTAGGTGCAAAAATTTAATTTTAGAAAGGGTTAGTCGTCTTAAATGTATGTCTGCCTAAAGTTTTATTTCACTCTTATTGACAATGATGAAGCGTAGGATAAAGAACATCAATTGTTTGAGTTATTTAGTTTACAAAATTAGTCATTTTTCGATTTACATAAACATATAAAATAATTCTTTCATTTAATTTTCTGCAGAACGTATTCAAATAAACTTCACTAGGGTACAATAAAATTAACAATCGAATCACACGGCACTGTTACTGCCTATATATATATATATATATACAATAAAAAATAGAGGAACACATGTTTAAACCAAAGCCACAATAATATATTACGACGCGCGGTTGGGAAGTAGTTTTTACTCAAGCGAGGAAACGTTTAAAAATCGAGCCATAGCCAGGTTTTTAATTTCCGAGATTCTGTAAATTACTTCAAAAACGAGCGTTGTACATCATTTTTTGCGCGATGGTGTTTTCAAAATAATAAATAATAGTAAAATAATAAAATATTTGTTCAAAATATTTGCATTCATTATAAAAAAATAACTAACGTTAACAGTGTGGGCAATGTCTATTAGTTGAGACAAACAGCAGGCCGTGACACCAGTTAGTCATAAAATGGTGGCAAGTAATGAGCGAATATATATTGTGTATTATTGATTCATCCAAATACCATAAATGTTAATCATAAAGGCATATTTATTGTTTGATATTCTTTCAAAGAATATTCTGTTGATTTAATATGTGCACAGTGATTTCTGTCGTATTATGTAACAAAAATCAGAAAAGAAAGCTACTATCAGCACAACGACAAATCTTCATTCGGGTCACCAAAGCATACAACACAGTATCGCGAGCTTGCCTACCTATGATAGCAGGAGTACTTCCCATCGATCTTTATATTGAACGTCGAATACATGGCAAAAGGCTGCGTAGAGGACTCCCAATCTACATTGAAGAGGCAGTTCTCACCCCCAGCTTTACAAAGAACCAGATGAACGGGATGCAGCCTATAGAATCATCGATGCTCACCTTGAAGAAAAAATGGCAACAACATTGGGAACAAGAACAACATGGTCGTCAAACTCAGGAATTCTTTCCTAAAATACGGGGGAGAATGCGCATGCCATGGATAGTGCCGAACCACAACGTGACTCAACTGAAGTCCGGGCATGGGCATTTGAAGGGTAAACTGTTTGAGAGAGGACTCGCCGAAACAGCAGTGTGCAACTGCAACAGCTCTGAAGCGGACACCGTCACTCATGTGCTGTATCATTGCACATAAATACGGTGTCTTCAGAAGGGAACTCGAGTTTGCAGCCATGGAGGAAGAAATCCACTGGCCGCCGCCCCTGGAGTACTGGACAAGGAAGCAACCATACAAAGCAATCACACCCTACATCGGCAGAGTTCTGCGATTAAGAACTGAAGAAGATGGCATAAGAAGAATGATCCGTCAATAACATTCCCATCTTCACAATCACGCACACATATACACATAACCACAAACAAGCAGCGAACACAAATTACATATACACACTAACACAAACAAACACAACACAATTACTCTCATATCACAAATAAACAAATAAATTATCATTACTTTAAGTATTATGTATATTCATTGTATGTATCACTAAACACACACTCACAAACACAGACGAAACAAACACAAAACACATTTTTCTTTATGTAACATCTACACTTCACATACCCGAAATCTATATGTATTATGTTTATTTATTTAATAAAGATTAGCTAGTAGTTAGGGACATAGAGCAGACCAGGGGATAAGACCGAGGTAACCCGGGGTGGTGGTGGGGCTCTAAATAAAAAATATATTAACACTATGTTTGGATATATTTTTGTATATAAATTGTACGTAAATTACATAAAGGGCAGTGGTTTTACTTCCCGTTTGTAATATATTTAGATTTTAGATTTAGATTTTATTTATTTAGCCTGGTGGAGTTAAGGCCATGTGGCCTTCTCTTCCACTCACCAGAACAAGCATATGTTACATATGAATACAAAAAAAAAATACAATAATAGTCATATAAAAACAGGACAAACATATGTTACACATGAATACAAAAGAAATTACAATAGTAGTCATATTAGACAGGACAAACATGTTACATATGAATACAAAAAAAATTACAATAATAGTTATTGAACAATTCATTATCTGTCATATTGAATAATAATGAAATTAATGTCTATTAATAATAGAATGAAACTAAATACAATTAAAATTAAATGAATGATACAATGAATAAAAAAGGAATAACAGCTCGAATCTACTTTGCATAAAAAGAAGAGAAAAAAACACTACAATGAATTAATCTACGCTTTTTATACAAGGCATTAGGTAAATATATTAACAAATTCCTAAGTCTATTTTTATTAAATAATGCAAAAACGCATTATTAATTCTTAAAAAGTAGTATTAGTGAGTTGTTTCTGTTAGTGATTTTATTTTCAATTTATTTCTGAAAGATGGTAAAGTTTGGCAGTCTCTGACATAGGGTGGAAGTGAATTCCATGTTCTAGCAAGATAAACTGTAAAAGATTTCGAATAATAGGTAGTATGATGAGGAGGGATATAAGGACACTGTGCTCAAGGGATCGGGTATCTAAGTTATGTGTATCAGAGAGTTTAGTGAAGCGGTGTGATAAATAATAAGGTAAAGATGTGTGTAATATGTTATAGAGTAGGCATAGGGAATGGATGGTTCTACGATCTTGAAGACGAAGCCATGACAATTGTTCCAGGGATGGTGTAACGTGATCAAATCTACGTATACCACAAATAAAACGTATGCAAGAATTGTGAACACGTTGAAGTCTTTGGGTAAGAACAGTATTTAGGTCAGTAAAAAGAGTATCACAATATACAAAATGGGGCATTGCGAGTGTTTCTACTAGCATTTTTCTTAGAGAAAACGGTAAACAATTTCTTATACGGTTTAATGAGTGTATTATTGAGAAGATAGTTTTGCAAATGTTATTTATTTGTTTATTCCAAATTAAATGTTTATCCATAAACACTCCTAGATTTTTTACTGTCTCACTATAAGGGATCTGAATCCCATTAAGTGACACATGTAATACTGCATTTGTGTTAATTGAGGATAATAGTCTCTGATGGCCCATAATGATTGCTTGTGTCTTTCTAGGATTTAATTCAAGTCCATATTTCTCTGTCCACGCCGTTAGCGAGTCAAGGTCCTCGTTAATTTTGGTTACCGCGTCATTTAAAGAATATTTGTCTGAGTGAAGGTAGATCTGCATGTCGTCCGCAAATAAACATTACGGTATAGTTATTTAGATTGGCAACCCCGAAATGTACGAAGTTCAACTTTGTCATTGTCACTATTGCTGTAAATATGACAAAACGCACTATCGCGCAAGAAATAAGTACGAAACAATTATTTTTGAGAAACAGTTGTTTTGATTTGAAATATTGTTTAAAACCAGATTGAAGATCTTCTGGTTTTTATTAATTTTTCTCTGAATACATTAATGTAATTCTAAGAGTTGCAGAAACCAAAGTGAGTGCTCATTGAGTTATAAAAAAACAAGTTTGAGGAATAATGTGTGGTAAGAAATTATTTATTTTTCTGTTTGTTCGCTTAATTTAATGCAGAGCAATGAGACATCTGCACGAAACACCAGTTCCACCAGCAGTTTCATTGATTGAAGATGACAATTCATTACCACTTCTCTAGGATTCTTGATGTCAGTCCTTCAGTCATCCATAGGTCGTGGAGGCAACATAGAGAGACACGTGGATATAAGAGGCGGCCTAGGCAAGGCCATAGGAATAAGAGTACAGAGGTACAATATGCATTTTTTGTCCTGTCAGCTTTGCGCAGACGAACATCTACAGCCAGAGATCTACAAATGATACGCAAACAACGAATGGGGCGGTACGTTCTGATCAGACTGTAAGAAATAGACTGAGAAATGCATCGTTGAAATCAAGTATCCTATTTAAAGAAACTCGTTTAATACGTCAGCACAAAAACGTCCGGTTCCGATTTGCTCAGAATTACGTCAACTGGCAACTCCGCCAATGGAAGGGTATCCTACTCACGGACGAATGAAGGTTTCGTTTAACGGGTTCTGATGATCGTACACGTGTATGGAGACGTCTCGTGAACGTTTGGATCCAGCCACAATTATTCAACGTAACAGATGTGGAGGTAATTCGGTTATAGTTTGGGCTGGGATTACTATTGAGTCTCGGACAGAGCTTGTTGTTGTCCAACAGCGACAACAAATGCTGAAGTTTGCATTCACATCATCCTTCAATATATCGTACCCTTTTCTTACTTTATGGACCATACATTTCCTTCGAATACAGTAAAACGTGTTCAAAGCGGAATTTTTTTTTCACGTTAGGCATAATTCCGCATTATAAAAAACTAAAACTTATTAATCATCTTAGATTATAGACTACCGTATATATATATTTTTATGTTCCTTGGATTAATTGTAATTTCGCTGCCGTTGAAAAGCTAAGTATAGTATATACGACCGACGCCGACGGTAATGCGTAAAAACAGTCCCGTTTCGTCACCGTTAAAAATGTCTCTTAGGCGCGTATCCTAAATTTAAAGTATGCAGTTTCGGTTTTCGCCCACCAACTACACTTTCGTCCACATCCTTTGATTCATAGCAAATTTCATTCCGAACTTCATTGTACCCTCTTTTAAAACCGTCCATCCAACCTGAAGATGCCTTGGAATCGTTATTCCCTAGGGATTTAGCAACAGCTAGAGCTTGATTTTCGAGCATCAGTCCAAAAATTTTGAGTTTTTTGATCGTGCACTGGTTAAACACTCCCACATTACTTCGTTGAATTCTTCATTTTTTCTTTTTCTTACCTTCTCTTCACTTGACCATTTCCTTGCATCCATTTGATCATTATATATTTTTTTTAAAACTTCAGTTTTTCCACATATAAATTTAGTTATTATTTCGCGTACTGAGAGTTTTTTTCTTTATCTTCAATAATTTTCACTTTTCCATTTAATGATAATGATACATACGTTTTATCCATCTTTATTCCGTAAATTCAGAATTCTACCTGTGAAAGATCGGTCTCAGAACATTTAATAATTGACGATTTTACAGCACAATGATTATTTGTAAGACAGATGCAGTATATGTTTTTCACATAATTGATGTGCAACGAGTCCGAAAAAAAATTCAGGTACAGGTAGAATATCTACTTCACCTGGCGGCAGGAATTATTCCTTATATTTTGGCCTAACAGAAATTCTATGAAGTGGAAACCAATTTATTTCTCTCTCTGTCTTTCCCCTTTATAAACATTATATTTATGAATTGTGTAGGAATATCATTCCATTTCCGCGTTGGATAGATTCCGCTTTATATAAAATAAATACACTTAAAATTATTATTATTTCGCCAGGACCAATAAATTTGTTCATATTGGTCACATTTTCGTATCATTCACGTTCCGGATTAAACACGTTTAACTGTGTATGATAATGCTAGATGTCATACAGCATAGGTTACCAGAGATGTCCTGCAAGAATGCTATGTGGGAGAAGCTAGAAAAACGTGTTCGTAAGCATCCTGCTATGCCACAGAACCTGCCAGAACTTTCAAATGCACTAGCCAAGGAATGAGAGAGAAACTCTTTAGTTTCTGTAAGAATGCTTCCGCTGAACCTGGCTCATAGGTGTAATGCAGTCACTGTAGATCGCTGAGGACACACTAAGTGCTGTGTTGAAATAACCATGGACACATTGATTCATAAAGTAATAAATCTTAAATTTCCACTTTGCTTTCTGTTACAAATGATAATTTGTTCGTATTTCTAATACTGTACAATAAAATATTGTTTTGTATGCCTATTTTAATCTTCTTCTTCCGTTTACAATATTGGGTGATGATGCCCGTTCTGCGACTACAAAGACTGATCTTTCCATCGGTTGAAGGTCTTCCGAGGTCTCTTTTGCCTTTTGCCTTTAGGTTTGAGGTGGTAAATCATGTTTGGTAAACGAGAATTTGACATTCTCTGGACGTGTTGGAATCATTTAATCTGATAATTTTGTATATGTTCCACCATTTCCCTAATATTCCACTGCATCCTTATTTCATCACTCTTCATTCTATCCCTTAAAGTTACTCCTGTTAGTGATCGGAGGAATCTCATTTGTGAATATACATATATCTTCAATTAATAATTGCATATGATCAAAAAAACATTATTTAATTATTTATATTGTGGATTTGGTTTAAACATGAGTTCTTATATATATATATATATATATAACTCTGAGTCTGTACCTCAGCGTGTTATCCATTACACCACCAGGCGAATCCAATTCAAACACTTATTTTTCTCATATATGTATTATAGAATTATGGATAATATAATACATATATAAGAAAAATAAGTGTTTGAATTGGATTCGCCTGGTGGTGTAATGGATAACACGCTAAGGTACAGACACAGAGTTCCGGGTTCGAATCCCGTCCAGACATTTATTTTTCTTATCATGCCATATATATATCCATAGTAATTCTGCCCGAAGGCAGGTCCTTCACTGCAGTCATAGCATTTTCATGCTATGCTTGCAGCTTTACTAGGAATTGTAGATGTGGTAGCTTCCCGTTGCTATCCACACCGGTGAAGGATGATGATAATGACGATAATGATAAGGATGATGATGATGGCCTTATGATTTCGGGGACCGTTTGGGCCTTGACGTTTTCCTGACATTTGTCTTACAGGTGAGGAAAAACCCCGATAAAAACCTCACCCAGAAAAACTGCCCCGACAGGGGATCGAACACGGGCCCACTGCGTGACAAGGCAGCACGCCACCTAGAGACCACAGCGGTGGACTATATATATATATATATATATATATATATATATTATATATATATACATACCACTGTGCACCATCTATATAAACACTTCAGAAAAGATATACTAATATACTATTAAATAAAGAGGGTGAAGTTAACTAGTATCCTCCTGGAATTCGCAATTCCTAAATACTTTATTTATTCGAATGTGTCCGATTGACACCAAGAGTGGGGTGCGTGTAGACAATATTTTTTTACAGATATTTTTAAATTCTCAGTAGGTTAAATCAAGGAGATGCATCATTTCCTCTACTATTCAATTTTATACTAGAGCAAGCCATCAGATAAATGGAGGATGAAGACCGTAACACCCATGGTATTTTTTATTTTTTTTATTTATGTTATTATTCAACTGCATGCTCCATTACGTGGAGTAATACTACATGCATTGTGGTGTTCTTATTATACAACTATAAAATTAAACAGTGTTTACAATTAATCTTTCTTAAAGCTAGATGGTTTACTATATAATACTATTGTTCTATGTTTTACTTAACCTAAAGTGTATCAAATTTAATTGTATTTGAAATATTAAAAATGCCTTAGTGTAATTGTCAATGAGTTCATTGTTCTTATTGGCCAATTTGGTTTCTTAAACTATTGATTTGAGTTTATCCCTGTCGTTATCTAATAATTTACATTCCTGTATTATGTGTTTTATATCTTGCACTTTATCACAACAGGGACAGTTTGGGTTTTCTATTATTTTAAATCTATTTAGATAGGATCTGATGTTCCCATGACCTGTTAACATTATAGTTAATTTATATGTCAGTTTGAGTTTTTAATTTTAGCCTGTCGTGTATTGTGGGAAAGAAAGACTTGTTTACTTGCCCTTAGTGGTTTTTTCCCATTCATTTTGCCACTTTTGTACACTTGTTTTGCACAGTTCACTGATCACTACACTTTTCGGAATCTTCTTGTAGCTCTCCTCTAGGTCTCTGCTCGCTGCGGCTTCTTTAGCTAATTGGTCCGCCAACTCATTCCCTTGGATCCCGATGTGGGCCTTCACCCATTTGAAGTTTATTATCCAGTTGTCCGCTGCATAGATGATACTTGTCGTCTGATTTCTTCAATCAAGTATGAATGAATTTTGTGATTTCTTAGTGAGTCTAATGTGATGTGACTGTCTGTATACACGGTCGCTGTTCTCCCTTCCCATGGTATTAATTAGCTATACGTTCATGCTGATGATGTATTATTATTATTATTATTATTATTATTATTATTAGGCGATAGCGAGTAGTGCGAGTAGTAGTAGTATTAATAGTAGTAGGACTTTATTAGACTAAAAGTAACATACATACAACGTTATCTACAAATATGGGTCGCATGGGCAGTAAGCCGTACGTGCTGTTGACAATCCGTTAAAATAAAATCATATTTGGTAGTAGTATAAAGAAAAACAAAACGAAAACAATAATATTACAATTACATAAAGAAAACACAATAATATTACAATTACATAATAATACAATAATAATATATATTAATTCAGTTATGTAGAATTATTAAGAATTAAAGGTATTGCATTTTGATAACATGTATTTCTTCATGAATGAGTGTTTTTCTTATTTTCCGCATTTTTTCCAGAGATTTACCGAAGTTTATCCAATTTTCTGGATTTACCATTAACTCGTAGCATGCCAATCTTTCACGATTTGAATTTAGAAATCTTTCAGGTAATAACTGATGCCTCCAATATTCTAAATCGTTACATTTTCCTAATATATATGTATCTCGTCTTCAAAGCTCCGCACATTCGACATATTCGCATATCGTGATCGTCGCTGAGTTTTGGAAATTTTCATTCCCCTAGCCTAAACCAAGCAAGTCCTGATCTCTCCTTAAACCCTAGGTTAAATATATAAGATTATTTTCCCCAAACATGTTTTAGGTCTCTTTGTAAAACCAGTGAGCGGTTTCTCGTAGATTGGTCGAAAACATCTTGTTGGTTTATACCTAAGTACCTTCTCCTTATTTTTCTCAACACAGTTTGAGATTTTCAGTCCCTTTTTCCCATACAGAACCCAGCCAAATATATTGGAGTTCTCTCCTAACCTCGTCTGCCCAGAATTTTACATCTATATTTCTAATTTGGTGGTCATAAGAAGGTACTAAGGGCCAGTCCGATATTCTATTGAGCGACACTGGGAAACGGGGATTGAAAGTGAAAATCAATAGAACTAAATACATGGTCACACATTGAAATGCAATACATAATGGAATTATGCATTTATTAAAACATTAGGGTAATTTTGGCGAAGAGGCTAATTTCTATTACCAGAGAACAGTAATTGAAAAACAGGTATAGGGTGGCAGAAAGGAATTAAACATAGGTTCAATTCTGGACATTAATGCTATTAAGCATTACAAGGACTATTGTCATCGCAAAACCTCTCGAAAAGGTATAAAAACAAAAACATAAAAAACTGTTATTCTCCGAGTTATGTAGATGCGAAAAGTGGACTCTGGTCCATTTGAGAATAGTGCTTAAGAGTATTTTTGGACCAAAAAAGAAATGAAAAAGCTGGCTAATGGAGGAGACTACATAAAATTAACTGCATAATCTCTATAGGGAAAGAGATAAAATACGTTTCGTCCATAGTAAATTATATAAACTTACTAACTATAGCGAAGGAATATTCATAAATGCATCCTCGTAGACCGCAATGGGCAGGACATGTGTCACGAATTGGGAATGGAATTTCCTTATAGGAAAACCAGTGAGAAAGCCCTAAGTACGTAGTGGAAAGTGAAGTTGTATATGAACATTAAGGATGATTTAAGGGATATCGAATATATAGGGGATGATGGATCATATTAGCCGAGTTTTGGGATGCATGGAGAGCTTATGTCTGCGCATTCATGAATCTCTGAGTTCGATAGTGTCAGTAAGTCAGTTACAATCACTCTCAAGAAAAGAAGCAAGCTCAATATATATTACCAGTAATTTTGAGTATTTTCTGGGAATTATTTTCACCTATAAGACTATGAAACTTACGTATTCTTAATTGCTTACTTATTGCACTAATTAAAATAAATTATTATTATTATTATTATCATCATTATTATTTAATGTATATACCCCAAAAGTCCCTCTTGGAAACGAGTATGCTCCCTTAGCGGGAGTTTATTGACCAACTTTTGTTAGTTACGATTATTTCCCTACAGATATTAGTCAGTGACATGTGATGAGCACATCATTTCAGTGTGACATCTAGTAGGAATTTAAAGTATTAACTGGATGTCGAAGACGTTTAAATTTTGTTCAGAGGCACTAATTTAGGCTTGTGGTCCCTTCTTTCTAAATGTATCGTTACAAAATAATATTTAATCTTTATTACACTTGACTTGTTTTAAAGAATTGGTCTGTTCATTATGTGGAATGTTAAATAGAGCATTAGTGATTATTTAAGTGCAGAATTTCATCATATGAACTCGTAAATGTAGAGTTAAAAAAATGAGCGCTTTATTTATTATAGTCATCTAGTATTGCAGGAAATAACATGAATTGTGGACACGACTCGTGGAGGAAGGAAGTTGAAAACTTTCTCGTCAGTCTAAAATACGAAAAGAGGAAAGACGGACATAAATGTGACGGAGGAAAACAAACTTTCAGTTGGGATTACTGTTTAATAAATCTAGATGTCTCACAAAATTCAGAGAACAATATTATATAAAGAATTTACACACACAGCACGGAAAAAAATTATATACAACTTTTAAAGTTAGAAAGTTTGAACTTGAAAGCTTTACGGATACCCAGTTTTTACTAGTAGATTAAAAACAAACCCGTAGTGGTCCGAATAAAACAGATTATTTATTTACATTTAATTATTTACAATGTAGCATTATCATATTATCTTTTATTTTTTACTGACGGTCAATTTGAAATATCAATCCTCCCATGCTGCTTATCATTCCGATTATTCCCTTTTTCCATCCCCTACATTGTATTATTTTTACTTGGTTATTATTCCTTTCCTATTGTCTTCCTCTTGATCCTGTGCTTCGAACCTTCAGATTTAACATTTTCAGTAGTAATCATTTTTTATAATGTGCAAACAATTTTATATTATTTTTCTCTCTGTTTGTTAATTTTTCTATCTTCAATATCTCCCAAAATGTGACACTAAGTCCGCATCGTGGAGGTAGTTAGTACATAGATATGTATAAAGTGGATATTGGTTGTTAGTGATATACATTCTGGCGCCTCTCAGGTAGATGTGAATTCCTAAAAAAAAACCTGAAACTAGTGAGCTCACGAGATTCCAGTGAAGCCACGTCAAACCGTGAAGTTCGTGGTTAATAATAGAAATGCTTTGGTGAATCAAGGAGACCTCTGTTGTGAAAAGAGGACGACTAGCAATAACGATTAAACAGATTGAGTACATAATCAAAGTACAATATTGTGAAATCTGTAAAGAAGTAAAGAATTCTAATTCTGTGAACCACTCAATGTTTTTATACCTAGACCATTCAATTCGGTTTAGTTCAGAATTCAGTGGTATGGCAAGATTTGGGAAACAATGTTCTTTGTGATTTTTGAGTATTTGTTGGTTTAATACCGTACTTTCACCTGTAAATCTATTATTAACAACATGGTATGTATGTCTACGCATTTTTTTAAATTTCCTGGCAGACGATCTTATATCTCCTGGTTAAAAACTCAGTTCATGTTAGACGGGAACGACGTCTATGAATTTGAACTTATTAAGAAAGACGTTCCCGAATCTAAAATATCTATCGATCTTTATGGGTTAAACTATTAGACCTTGTCATTACGAAGCGAATATCACTGAACACAAAACTGACAATTCCCAACTAGCTTATTTTATTTTTACAAGACCGATTGATATTTCGATTCGGTAGCTAATAGCGATATTTTAATGAAATATCATAATAATACAAAATAAATACCCTAAAATTTACAAAATTTCTTACTTATTTTATCAACATATTTTTTTATTACATATTACAAGGTACTTACAGCTGTTTACAGTTGAGTAAATTTTATTTTATTTCAGGATTGTTTCATTTAAATATATTGGTATCTTCAACCAAAATATACAATTTTTTTCTTCCACACATCCCGGTCCTGCGTGTCTGCTTCGGTCATATTTCTCTTCTTCATGTTGTCTTGAATTCCCTTTATCCACGTTGGCTTAGGTCTACCACGTTTCCATTTTCCTGGAGGTATCCATCTCAATACTCCTTTGTTTTTTCTTTGTCCCTTTTTCTCATTAAATACCCATGCCACCTTAGTTAGATTTCTTCAATATCTTATACAATATCCTTTTCTATATTCATAACTTACCTTATTGTATTATTTTCTATTCTGTCTAATTTTGATATTTTTGCCGATCTTCTTAAATAGTCATCTTCAGTGACTAATAATTTATTTCAGTGTTTTTGTTTCAACGTCCATCCATGCATCCGTACCATATAATAAAATACTCTTCACAATTGTATTATATATTAATAATTTAGTCATTTTGATTATATTCCTACTCCATAAAAATGGAATATGCCAATAACTTTCTTTGTCTCTGTTCTTCTGTTTTCGATGTCTCATTCCGTTGATCGATCTTTTTTAATTATTGATCCCAAATACTTCAAATGTTTCACTGTGTTAATCTTTGTCCCATTTAGTTCTAATTCTTCGTAAAAATCTGTTCTCATATATGCTGCTTTATTATAATTACTTTCTAAACACCATCTAGAGTATTCTTCCTCTAGTTTCCTAACCATATAGTTTGTATCTTCACATCCTGAAGTAACTGCCACTTGATCATCAATGAATAATAAGTTATGCACGTACGTACTTATTCTCATTTAATTTTAATCCCATCGGTTTACATTTATTTGACCATTCATGTAATAAAATCTCTAAGTATACTTTAAATAATGTCGGTGACATTGTGCAACCCTTGTAACAACCCCATTTGTAGTTATAAAATCTTCTGTTAGTTCTGAGCCCTTTTAACTCTACATTTGTTACTAAATGTTAAATCTGAAGGTTCGAAGTACAGGATCAAGAGGAAGACAATAGGAAAGGAATAATAACCAAGTAAAAAATTACAATGTAGGGGATGAAAAAAGGGAATACTTGGAATATTATTATATGTATAATTTGTTCATTACCGTTTCCTTTTTCAAACACTTGCCGTAATAATTTTCTCGGTACACTCTCATAAGCGTTTTCTAAATCTTAAACAATCAGTTCCACATCATTTTGTTTGTCGTTACAATCATGTCACATTTATCTAACTGTAAATGTTTGGTCTAACATATCTGTCTATCTTGGGTACACAGGCATTGCGGGATATTAGGAAATGAACGTGCGGATGTATTAGTCCAGTCTGCAGCAGATTCCAGTTTACAGTATGCATATGATCTCTGCCATATTTAATTTCTAAAATCACAAATAAACGAACATATAATAGCAAGATGGAACAATGTGTGGCTCAATAGTACCACAGGTACTTTAACACGACAACTGTTCTTTCCAAGTATTTATGACAGAATAAAATGCAAACACATGGTTCGAAATTTCATAATAACACAATTCCTCACTGGGCACGGAAAATTTGGCTAATATCTACAGAGACTCAACATCATAGAAAATGCTAGCTGTAATTGTGGAATTAGCAATCAAAGTGTAGAACATATTACATTTGATTGTACATTGTTCTGGAATGAAAGATTCGAAATAATATGTCTTCTAAATAACATCGCATTTATGTAAACCATCCATTACACAAGTGATAATGACATAACATAACTACAGACATTTTAATGTTTTTATAAAAAAATTGAATAAAAACTTTCATTTTAGATAAAAGAAAAAATATATAACGCACAAATTTGACAAAATATAACCCTATTGTACCTTAGGTCAAATAGGGTTTATACGTTTTGGATAATAAAAAAATAAATATATGGTCTATTGTAGAACCTCCTATCGTGAAACCACTTTGTTTTTCTGTCCCTTTAACATCCTTTCAATCCATTACTTTATCAAGTTTTCCAAAATCTTTATGAAAGGATTTGTTATATTTATTCCCCTATAATTTTTAAATTGTTTCTTATCTCCTAGTTGAATATATAAATAATATTATTTCGTTGCAGATATATTTTATTTCAGTAGAGATTTATATTGAGGAGCTGCGCTCTTTTGCTATATGCCGTACATTATATTTTAAGATTTTCCAGAAAGATGTCGAATACAATTAAAGTTAAAAATGCATGTTTGGATCGGAATTTGAAACCAATACATCCAGCTTGAATTGAAATCTCAGCTTAGGCACAACATTTTCCCATTAGTTATATTAACTATTGAATTTGAATAGGTTGCTTCAGGAAATTAATTTCATCATTAGTTATGCTTATCGTTGTCCATAATGAGGAAACTTGGCAAATGAATCTAGTTTTTAAATTCTTATGGAAAGTTCAAATTGATTATTAGTTATGAGTCCACCGCTGTGGTCTCGAGGTAGCGTGCTGCCTTGTCACGCAGCGGGCCCGGTTTCGGTCCCTAGGCGGGGCAGTTTTTCTGGGTGAGGTTTTTATCGGGGATTTTCCTCACCGGTTAGACAAATGTCAGGAAACATTTAAGGCCCAAACGGTCCACGAACTCATATGGCCATCAGCATCATCATCATCATTATCATCATCCTTCTCATTATCATCATCATCATCATTTACCGGTGTGGAATGCAACGGGAAGCTACCACACAATTCCCTATTAAAGCTGCAAGTATATCAAGTATAGCATGATTGCAGTTGAAGGACCTGCCCTCGGGAAGAATTCCTATGGATGGATGAATTAGTTATGAAAATAATCACCTTCGTCTTCTTCACTTCACGGGCTAGGCAAAAATTGCCTGTTCCGCCTCACAGTTGTTCTGTCCATATTTTCACTGGCCTTCCTACATTCCTTGAATCTCTTGGCTTGTAGTTGAATGCTGCTCTTGGTAATCTTGTTACATTCATTCTTTCCACATGTGTGTACCATTTCTCTCTATATTCTCTGATTTTCTCATTCAATGGATATATATTTAACTCTTTTCTTATATATTATTATCCGATCCAATCTTGTGCAGCCTTTTGTTCTTCTAAGGAAGTTCATTTCTGCGCTTTGTATTCTACTTTGTAATTTTTTGGCCATTACCCAAGTTTCGCTCCGATAAAGTAATACAGGAACTGCCAATGTTCTATAAAACTTCAATCTAGTATCTCTTCTTGTTTTGTTCTTTAATGTTTTATGTATAGTTCCGCATATCATTTGAAATTTTGTCAGTTTCATATTTATGTCTCTTTCACTTTTGTGTGTTTGTAGTAAAATTACAATCCAAATAATTACAATTTGTTACTTGTTCCAGAGGTTTCTTGTCTATTACGATTTTTGATCTTATATGATCCTTTCCCCAAAATGCCATTATTTTTGTTTGTAATAATAATAATGAAATGTTGATTAAAAATTTGATTTGATGGTTGAATACGTATAAACCAGTCATTAAATAACAACTGTTCCTTTATTCACGTAAAGATAGTATGCAACTGAGAAAACTAACGTATATTAAATAAGACAAAGAGGAAAAAGCTAAGCGATAACGTTGAAAGTTGTAGAACTTTGAATGATTATAATTTTAATTTTGTTTTAATTTTATGGTAGAAAGTGTAATGTTTAATGGATAATGTATTACATTTATAGGTTTTCACCTGGTATTCACTGCTCATAACATTTATCGACAACCACACAATCTCCCACAGTAATACCTGTGAGAGCTAATTTCCCCTCTAACCTCAACCCTGCACATTATCTCTTTAATGTATTATAAGGTCGAATAACGTCCATCAATATAACAGCTCTTTTTAATGGTTACAAAAAGTAAAATAGAATGATTGATATTTTTGAACCGAGACTGTGATGAAATTCTGTTGTAAAACTTGAAGTGTTCATCAAATTTGGTATGATTAAGGGCAGGCGAACTGATGTGGCGAGATCGTCACGATCGCTATGGTTTTTACTATGCGTACTCATCATTTTATGGTATGCAGCTCGTCTGATGGAGCATTTCATTATTTCTGCCTCGTATCCTGTCATCACACGGTTAATTCACTCAAAATCAACCTCTTTCACGTCTTCATTTGCATACATTTCATCTCTGCTACAAAATGAATGCTTTTTTAGTACAGAGAACAAAAATGTAATGTTCATACAAAATCAGAAAGAAACAAAGATTAAATTATACATAAAATTGGAATATAATAAATTAAAATTCCATCACGGAACGTAACAGAAATATTATGTCTCTTACAGTTTATGTGCCAGTAAATATAATTAATCCTTCAGTTCATAGAGGTCACGACCTTATCTACTATAAATATTTTAATATTAAATATAAGCTGTGACGACGATGAGGTAACTTGACATCATCACTGGTGCACTGTACATAAAGTATTAAATACAAATTTATTTTAATAGTAATAAAGAAACCCTCACGAATGTGCATAGTATCATATAATTTGTACATGTTAAGTTTCTTTGCTGCAGGCTGTTATTGATTTTGTCCTTTCTTTGCACAATTGTATGTGGTATTTTCTACACTCTATGCTTCACAGTTCGCATACAAATGTATTTTATGAAAGGTTAAATAGTAAACGTTACATGATAATCTTATATATATAAAATGTAAGTTTGTTTGTTTGTTTGTTTGTTTGATCGTACTTTATGCGCGGCCATAACGTTGATCCGATTGTGATGGTTTTTTTTTGCACAATGTACAGGAGATTACTGGGATGAACATAGGCTATAAGGTAGTTGTGATACTCAACTCCAACACCCTTCAAAATCGTCCTTTCTAGTGGAAAACGTGAAAAAAGTAGCTCTTTAGACGATTAAATGGCTTACGCTGCCTAAACCATACGAAATAACCACAAAATTAATGTACACAGAAATGAATATCTCAAGATGCTCTACAATAAAGTCCGTGACAGCGTATGTTTATCTCTTAATGATAACTCAAAAAAAAAACATTTTTGTCTTTCGTTGATACACAAGAGTCCCTAATCTCTTACAGGATAACTCACAATAACCATTTTTATCTTTCATTGATACCAAGATTCTCGCGCCGTTGCCGAGTGGTTAAGGCAAGACGTCTTGGCGGCAGAACATACGGGACTTACGCTGGTTCGAGTCTCTATGGGGCAAGAAATTGTTCTTCATGGAATTTCGACCAGTATGGGACCGGTGCAACAGTGGGTCAGGAATGGAAATCTAGCTGAAAAAAAGAAAACTGTTTTTGACTCACTCTCATCAATTTACTATATTTTTTCACTCTAATATAATTGTTATATGACGGTTCTTAACTTATCTGCAAAGTATTCTAATGTTCTAATGTTCATGACTATGTGACGTCATCATTCACACTTCTTGAGCCACAACAGAAAGGCTGTAAGAGGTTTCTTGCGAACTTATTCAATAATATATAATTATGTCCTAATTCCTGAATTTTATGGTAAAAAAGTAACATATTTTTTATCGTCCGCCCATGACATGAGGAATTGAACGTTGGGGCAGGACAACGTCTGCCGGGTACGCTAGTACGTAATAAAGGGGTCATAGAAAAATTAAAACTTGAAATATAACATTATAAGACAGAAAAAAGGAATATAAATAAATTAGTAGTAGTAGGACTTTATTAGACAAAAAGTAAGATATTTACAATATTATTTACAAATATGGGTCGCACGGGCAGTAAAGCCGTACGTGCTGTTGACAGTCCGTTACAATAAAGTAATAATTGCGTACTAGTGTAAAGAAAAATAAAACAACAAAAAACCAGCAATAACATTTCAATACATAAAGAAAACACAATAATAATATTACAATTAAATAATAACAACCAATAGCATTATACACTAAAAAAAAACATAAACATTACAACTTACATAAAAGAAAACATTAATATTACAATTAAATAATAACACAACATCATTATACACTAATTAAGTTTATATATAATTGTTAATAATTAATGGTATTGCATTTTGATAACATATATTTATACCCATGAATGAGTGTAGTCCTTATTTTTCGCGTTTTGTCCAGAAAATGTACCGAGGTTTATCCAATTTTCTGGATTTACCAATAATTCGTAGCATCCAATCTTTCCCCAAATTTGAATTTAGAAATCTTTCCGGTAATAACTGACGTCTCCAATATTCTAAATCATTACATTTCCTAATATATGTACTCATCTTCAAAGTTCCCGCACATTGGACATAATATCGCATATCGTGATCGTCGCTAATTTTAGAAATTCCATTGCCCCGAGCCTAAACCAAGCAAGCCCTGATCTCTCCTTAAATCCTAGGTTGAGTGTTATACGATTCTTTTCCCCAGACGTGTTTTAGGTCCTTTGTAAACACAGTGAGCGTTTTCCTGTACATTCGGCGAAAGTATCTTGTTGGTTTATATCTAAGTACCTCCTCCTTATTTTTCTCCACACGTTCTTGCGATTTTCAGTCCCTTTTTCCCATATCCAGCCCATCCCAATCTTTTGGAGTTCTCTCCTAACCTCGTCTGCCCAAAATTTAACATCTGCGTTTTTTAATTTGGTGGTCGTAACAAATTGCCTAAGAATTGTTTGTTCACCTTGGATTACTCGCAACCAGTATTTGAGTACACGAATTTTACAGTTAATGTCCGTCCTGGAATGACCCGAATTCATATAAAATTCCACTGTTAGAAACGGCCTTACTAAGTCCTGTAATATACTTTAAGAAAATGCGTATATACCTTATTTAGTATTCCGTTCTTTGGAAACCCCAAATCTCACTACCATAGTGCATTACTGGCCTGACCATAGCACATACATTTTTCTAAGTGCTGACTGGAAATATCAGGCACTCGACCCAGAATACACGAGTACACTGTTAAGTTGTCCCCTCCCTTTAAATAATGCTATATCAATATGTTTTTTCCACTTCCCGTTCATTTTCAACGTCCGTACCAAGATATTCAAAATGTTTCACGTTTTGAAGTAGTACTTGATCTCTGTATTTCCATTCCTCTGTTCTACCATATACACCGACCCATTTTTAAAGGTAATTGTTTTTGTCTTAACTAACATTTACAGTCAATCCCCAATTCCTACAGTATATTTCCAGTAGGTCAAGACCTCTTTGCAATCCCTTGATTGTCTTGGAACAGATAATTAAATCATCTGCATACAACAGGACTGGGATTCTAACATTTACTATCTCCGGAGCCTCAATTTCTCCTTCTAGCATTACGTCTACAATATCATCAACGAATAGATTAAATAGCATTGGTGATAAAATGCAACATTTAATTAATGGAAGCTGGTAGGATGATAAAATTAGGTACATAAAACAGACCTCTAAATGGAAAGGGACAAACGATATCGAGGTGTAGAACAGTTCTATGCACAGTCATGAGAATGATATCCCTGATACGTAAACATGCATGGTTTGTATTCTAAATCAAAGAAATAAGAAGAATTTAACGGATATTATTTCAATAGAACTTTAATTACGCAACAAAATAGCATTCAAGAATTTTACAACATTGCATTATTTTCTTACAGTAATATTATCTAAACTCCGATGTGAAAATATAATAATTCATAATTTGAAGGAAAAAAGTCTGTAGTATTTTGTTCAACGAAACTCTGTCACATCTCATGTCAGCCCCTCCTCAAAGTACTTCCTATTATTCTACTTATTTCACAGTAACCTCTGCCCGCTCCTGAATTTCCCTCCCTCAAGGTATCGGGGGTTACCGCAACACTTGACACTTTTAAGTCACGCTTATACAATTACTTATTGTAATTTGTTTCGAGATATTCTATGCCATTAATCGTATTTGTATTGTTCTATCTTGCATACTTTATACGTATATCATTCGTTAAATCTAGATTAAATCAAAATATTGTCCAAATAATAATTATATTATAGATGTACCGTATATTAATTATATTCATTGTCATATAAGCGTAAGAATATTTTTGCATTTTTTTTAACTGGTTATGGCCAACAGGCCTTAATTCTGCCAGGTAATCATATAATGGTATTATTATTATTATTATTATATTATTATATATTATTGTAGTTATTATATTTATTATAATTTGTCAGAACCTCTATGCAGTCATGGTTATATTTTATGTGTCCAAATCTATGACACGGGACCCAATGTTTTACTTCCCTTGCGATGGAAGCCTTAACAACGATTTTTACGCACTGAAAATTCGTAGACCACGTACGGGTTTGAACCAGTAGATATCCGAACTACATACAAATATGGTAAATATTAGTGCATCGTTACCGACACAATGGCTGGTGAATTTATCTTGATTAAATTTATTTTCTCGTAGTGTCTAAGAGTAAAAGAAGGAAGAAATAGTTCCCAGATACGAGACGTGACGCTGGACGGAGAGAGATTTGAAAGAGAGTAACTTTATAAGGGGAAAAAATGGGATTGTTGGACTATTTACAACTAATCTGTAACACTTAATACTTGCATATAACAATTCCTACAGTGTTTCGTCTTAGGTAGAACATAAAATAAGAGGAAAGAAAAATGGAGTCTCTAAAATAGTTCATTTCAGAGCGGAAAGCTGGAAGAGTAGGAAATGATCACGGGAAGAAACAAGTCGTCCAAATGACAGTATTTGTCTCTTATCATGAAATGTCTCTTGTATGGTCTTCGACTACAGGCCAAAGAGCTTCATTTCCTGTATCAACTTGTGTTGTGATTACCTACAATGGTCAGGAAGAAGAAAGATAGAAAATGTAAGCTTCTTAGCAGAAAACTCTCTGACAAGTAATCAGCGTTTGTAGATTGAATAACACACCAATTACTAAAACGTGATCTAATTTCATTCTATTTATATTTTCCATTCAATGGAATACTTACCTCGTGTGATTTTGATGTTATTTTAAGGATAGCTCTCGTATATTTTGATTAAAAGATTAAATTCACAATTTTATATTTTCTTGCATTGTACATAGTTTAACACGATCTTGAATGAATACTTGGCACATTTCTTATTGCATGAGAATTGAGTCTGAATGTAAATGTTAAGAAAACAGTAATTTAGTATTGAGTATGATGATCAAAACGCAATTTATATGAAATAAAGGGATTAAAGAGGAACAACATTTACATTTAGGGACAATTTTTTGAACAGATTGAACAGGTATATTGAAAGTCGGTCGAAAAAAGTGAGCTAAGGGAGGAGAGGGTGGGCGTGGTAAATTCTCTATTGCTGAGCAATAACAAATTATACTGTACAAAAATATTTATGTGCATTAAAGCAGAATACTTTGTTTTATGAAACGGAAAGATTGACGTTAAACGACCAACACGCTCATAGATCGTTACCTTTTGAAATGTCCTCTTGAAGGAAGGCTCCAAAGAAACCCAGATTCTATAAAGTAAGAATTTTCACGATTACGTAAATGACCGTGGAAAAAAATGTAAATTACATCAAATAGATTGAAATACTATGGATATGGAATTAAATAAATATTGCATATGCTTTGTTCTCGATTGCCTTTCATTTGACATGAACGAAACTTTATAGAACGCATCTTCAACCTTTAAAATGTCACGAATATTGTTTTCTGACAGATGGCTGTGATGTACTTGGTTATAAAATGGCAGCTTCTTGTGAAACACGTACGCTGGAGAGAGCTCTGAGGAAGATTGAACAATCTTGCTATACCTTGTTCTGCCGCTGACAGTCTACTAACGCTTACAACTGAGAGTATTACTATCCTCGGCATGATTCCCATAGATATTTTGTAAGCGTCTGTAAAGATTTGAAATTTTCACCTGCTCCGGAAAAAGAAAATCAACCACAGCACTCAGGTTTGTACGTGTTTTATGATTAACCGCCATTTTAAAACATAACAGTAATCTGTTAGACAACGATTAAACTTCGTGACGTTATAAAGAAAGGAATTAAGATACGTTCTGTAAACTTTCGTTCATTTCCAATCAAAGGCAAAAGATAACTAAAATTATGTACATTACTTATTGAACGGTCCAATACGAAGTATGCCGATAGAATACAAAACATGGTCCTGGAAGGATCGGGAGAGGTCAACAGAGGGAAGGGAAGACCTAAAAAACATGTAAGGAGTGATTTAGAATTTGGTAAGAACACAGAGGAATAAATTAAGTTGATAGGGAGGATATAGATGTGTGGATGACCTTATCCAGCTTGCAGGAAACCATAATATTGTGCAAAAATCTTAAAAATAAAATAGACGTATACGAATTAAAAATGTATTTTGACTAAAATTATTGCTTATTTTATATTATATCAGGAAACAATATCCCTACAAAGTACAATATTTCACTTAAAACTTCAATTTTACCTGTCAGTTATCTTTTAGCTTATGTACAAAATTCTATCGGCTTTACATTAACACGGTCTATCGGCACCACACAAGGCCATGGAGGGGTCGCCGATCGTGTGATCAGTTCTATTTCGCTATCATCTCCAATAAAATATTAACATTAAGACGGCACATACCATTTACTTATCCATTCATACTATAGGAATGTTTTTGTGGCAAGCCTATGAGTGCATATAAAGGACTGCCGGTTTTGGACACTATTTAAATCTTAAAATCGACCTAATAATTACTTTACAAATGATGAAAAAGCCAGAAATAAATCTCACTCTGGTAACAAGTTTGAAGTTAAGTCCGCGTGTCTAAGACAATATTGCAACTTTACACTTAAAAGAGCGAAGTCTTGTGAATTTAATATTTTGGTAAAACAATTATGATCAATGGGTGAACAGAGTTGACAACAATCCCACTGTAGTTCACAATGAGGGAATAGTAGTATTACTGGAAATTCATTTATTTTTTTCGAAAAAATTGAAATACCGATATGCAAAATTACATTGCACATGTGCGTGTTTGTCAGTACGTGCATATTGTTATTCTATATTCAAAAAAATATATGAATGAATAAGCATATATCTAAATGTCTACAATATTAAAAAATCTACATACATCTACATAAATAGAAGATGTAGGGATATAACATTTTCACTCATGCATGTATCTTAGTTTCTCTTATTGTATGCGAATTTTTTTCTTTGTAATGTAAAATTTTAGCCAGAAAAACAAGCTTAAAACATATACATATTTTTATACCTACAGGTATTTCACAATATTATTATTATTATTATTATTATTATTATTATTATTATTATTACAAATTTATTCATTAAGTCCCAAATTAACCTTTTATGAATTCCCCCCAAGATCTAACACCTTGACGTGGTGGGGGGCTTAGTACCCGATGAAACAACCTAATGGGGAAGATTGACTTAGGTTAAACTTGCTGGTGGATAAGAGGCGAGGGGAATTAAGTATAGCTCACAACGGGGGATTGGTATCTGTATTCATATTGGGCGGCCACATCTTCGTCAAGTCTTCAACTTTCAACAGGGCGACAAGGAATAGCACGCTAAAACTTATAGGGCTTGAAGAACGGAAGAAGCAGCCCTCTCTTGGGGGGTGGATACCTAGAGGAGCATGTTTTGGAGGCTCAGGGGAAGCAGCCCTTCCACCATCCTTGTCCTGCGAAGCGCTCGTAACGCTTCCAGGAGACATTCATCTTACTGAGAATCTTCATGGAAATCAGCCGGATTGTCATAAAAGGAACCGACCCAAGCAAGATAAAAGGATACGATTTAGAATAAAGTACATTTTGAAATTAGGAAATTGGAACGTAAGGGAAATAAATACAAAATATGGAGAATTAGAAAGAGAATTAAAGAAAAAAGAAATAAATATAGCAACAATAACAGAAACAAAAAAGAAACTAAAAGGAACAAAGGACTTAAAACATTATACTATGTTGTATAGCGGAGTAAAACAAACATCAAGAGCGCAGTGTGGAGTAGCAATTTTAATAGATGAAAAATGGACGAACAAATTTAATAGCTATGAGTTTATAAATGAAAGAATCCTGATAGCCAGATTTAAAATTGAAAGAGGGTATATGATGATAATTCCTGTGTATGCCCAGAGGAAGGTAAGAAAGAAGAAACAAAAAAAAATATAAAACATTACAAACATTAGTAGATAAATATACAAAAGATCATCTAATAATAAGTGGAGACTTAACTGCCAGAATAGGCAATGTCCCTATACCTAATGTAATAGGATATCATGGAGAAATAACAATAAATGAAAATGAACAGGATTTGAGACAGTTTTCAACCTTTAATCAATTAAAAATAATGAATATCTATTTCCGAAAAAAGGACATACATAAATGTACAAGAAGTGGATATAACTCCGATTGAGGGTCTTTCCACTTTTCAGCGGTTGCCCTTTTACCAGCCGGCTCTGGCCCTTCACATCCACATGTGTCAATCACAGAGGTAGATGATCAACAGCCAAGTGTAGGGGTGATATGTGGTTAGCATGTCGAGTCCCCCAGCCGTTATAGCTGTTCCTCAACCTGGAGCCGCTACTTATTGTAGCTACCCAATTGCCTCACGATGCTGGGTGGGCACCGGTCCCATACTGGCCGAAATACCATGAGAAAATTTCTTCCCCCATGGAGACTCGAACCAGCGCAAGTCCCATAGCTCTGCGCCAAGGCTTCCTACCTTAACCGCTCGGCTACGGCGTGGGATATAACTCAAGATCTATAATTGACTATTTAATCGTAAACAACAAGCTTGAAGGCTTGGTAACAGATGTGAGAGTACATAGAGGCAGCGATATATAAACTCTGATCACTAACGCGTGATAAGTAAAATAAACATAATTGCTAAATGGCGGAAAAATAACATAAAGATCAAAAGAAACCAAGAAGAAGTATATAAAGTATACCTATTACAAGATCAAAGTATTAGACAACATTATGAAAGCAGAATGTATATATATATATATATATATATATTATATATATAATATATCAGAGATAGCGACATCAGAAGATATAAATATTGAATGGGAAAATATATCAAATGTAATACATAAAACAGCAAATGAGATATTAAGAACGAAAAATAGAAAAAGAAATAATAAGGGCTTGAGAACTTGGAATGTGTATATACAAAAGGCAGTGAATGAAAAACAAAAAGCATATCATACATATTTACGACTGAAAACAGAAGAATCTTACTAAGAATATAAAATGAAAAGGAGAATTGCCGAAAGCATTATAGAGAAAACCCATCATGGAGTCATGGGATAAATTATATAAGCTCATAGAAACATGATATGTAGGGAAGGACATAAATAGGTTATAAATTATTGAAACATCTAAAATAAAACTGAAAAAGATTCTGCCAGATTGAATATAATCCCAGCGAACAAGAAGGGATACAAACATTATGAAAAAACGTTGGAGAAAGGAGGGAAGAAATTGAAGCAAAAGAGAAACAACGCGGGGAAGAAACAAAAGTGGAAAATATTGATATATGGACATAAATGGAATTAAGAAATGGCTCTGAAAACACTAAGAATAGGAACGCAACAGGATTAGTAATATAAATATGGGTTAGTCTAATAGTGGAATATTGTGTAAACTACGAATACTTCATTTAATTAATATATGTTGGCAGACCTATGAGATTCCAACCACACTGGAAAACAGCAATTGTTGAAGAATATATTTAACCCTTTGGCCGGCCCTAACGCTACGAAGCGCTCGAGATTTAAATGTCTCCTGCCGGCCTAAACGCTCTAAAGCGCTCTTGATGAAAGAACATCTTAAAAATATTGCGTCGTGGGTACAGAACAAGTGATCTCTTTATGCGGGGTGTGGATGAAATCACTTAGTAGGCATTCCTGCACGTGTGTAAATATGGAACCAAGGATAAACCACTTATATAGTTTACTGATAATGAAGTTTCAAAAGTGAGTTTACTTCCTGCGGCCTCAGTTGAGGTTGTAAAATTCGTGACAACCTACATCTCGCACAGTCGCGTAAAAGAGTAAGAGACGTGGATGCCACTTTATAGCTGTGACACTACAAGGGCAAACAGAAAGAATTGGCCAGCCCAATTTATAAAACCAATCTCTTTTGAAATTGAATAGGGGCGAGTCCAGAAAAAATGCAGCATGAAGATGTGACGGCGGTAGTGTGCAAGACAACCGTGTTGTTTTTCTTCTCGTTTCCACGAATTCCGATCTCCCGGACTGATGGTTCAGTCACAGAAGAAAACCGGAAAAGACAATGAAAAATATAATTTTTCATGGCCTAATGCCGTCATAAAACTTACACGAAGCACCTGGGAGGCGTGGATATAAGTGATCAGAAACGCGAATATTTGGTGTTGGCCGATTTTCAACAAAAAGTGGTGGAAGTTTCTATTAGATTTTGTCCTAAATGTGTGTGTTGTGAACTGTTTCATCTTATATGAACTGACAAACCAGCCCTCGTGTACAACACACGGAAACAGGCAAGTGACCTTCAGACAAAACATGGTGAGTCAGCTAATACGTACGTTTACGTCTCGCAAGCGTACAGGCAGGAAGATAAGTTTGCCCATCGGAACTGCATCCCCTAAACTTTTTCATTCTTTGGAAAAAATATCAGGCCATGCAAAAGTGTCTGCTTTGTGTATAGAGAAAAATAAAAAAAGCTCAATCTAGAAGGGATAAACAGACAACATTTAAGTGAAAACACTGTCACCTTCCATTGTGCCGTGTGGGATGTTTTTTGGAATACCACCAGCAGCGAAATGTGGAGGTGCAAATTTAGATGAGTACGTTATTACGTGCGTATATATATTAGGAATTAGATAAAAAATAATTATAATCCTATCTTATTCAGTTTAATTTTTATGATATTTTTTCTTAAGGGGGAACATAGATTCTGCTATAGATATTTAAATTTAAATGTCCATTTTAAAAAAACCCGGTCATCCTGTCCTAGTAGGAGGACGGTAAATGGGAGCGGCAAAGGGTTAAAAGAGGAGACCGGAGAAACTGCGAGAATTACAGAGGGATTAGCTTAATGAATACTGGCTATAAGTTATATACGAAAATAATAAAGAATAGATTGAGAAACGTAACAGAAGTAATTATAAATGAAAATCAAAGTGGAGTCAGGAAGGGAAGGTCATGTATAGAAAATGTCTTTACACTGAATCAACTCATAGGAAAGATAAGAGAACATAATTTACAAACTCACATAGGATTTATAGATTTGGATAAGGCCTTCGATCGAGTAAACAGACAAAATTATGGGAAATATTACGAATGAAAGGATGACCCACTTGTGCCTTGTTGAAACAATAAAGAAATCGTATGAAGACACAAATATAATTATAGATACCGGATTCAAAAGAACAGATTCAATCAAAACTAATACTGGATTACGACAAGGATGTAGTTTATCATCCATTGAAATTGCGAGAATTACAGAGGGATTAGCTTAACGAATAGTGGCTATAAGATATATACGAAAATAAGAAATAATAGAGATTGAGAAACGTAACAGAAGTAATAATAAAATGAAAATCAAAGTGGATTCAGAAAGGGAAGGTCATGTATAGACAATGTCTTTACACTGAAGCAAACCATAGGAAAGAGAAGAGAACATAATTTAGAAATTCACATAAGATTTATAGATTTGGATAAGGCCTTCGATCGAGTAACAGACAAAATTATGGGAAATATTACGAATGGAAGGATACCCGCTGTGCCTTGTTGAAACAATAAATAAATTGTATGAAGACACAAATATAATTATAGATACCGGATTCAAAAGAACAGATACAATAAAACTAATACTGGATTACGACAAGGATGTAGTTTATCGCCCACTTTGTTTAATATATATATATATATATATAGACAATATTTTAAATAAATGGAAAGTTTTAGTGAATCCAGGAATAAGAATAGATAATAGAGTGTGCATAAATAATTTTCTATTTGCTGATGATGTAATCATAATACAGAAAAATGAAGACGACTTACAGAAATCTATGCATGCATTAAATGAAATATGTAAATTATAATGATCTAAAGATGTCTGTAAGGAAAACGAAGACCATGGCTTTTAGAGGAAGAGATCCAAAATTAATTTTAGAAAATCAAAATATAGAACAGGTGTCTAGTTTCAAATATTTGGGCTGTGATTGTTGGCTACAATTTGGAATAGATATTGACTCCAAAATAAATAAATTTCAGACGGTGGTGGTGGAACAATACAGAGAACATTCAAAATAAAATTAGGAAAGAAACAAAGATAAAAATGTATAATGTTATGGCGGTTCCCACCAATATTGTATGGATGTGAAATTTGGGGCACCCTATGAAAAAACAGAAGGATAGAATAGAGATGGCGGAGATGAGGTTCCTAAGACAAGTTAAAGGATGTACACCCTTAGACAAAAAAAGTCATCTCTTGATTATATCAACCGATCGGGGAACTTCGTGAGCACTCGCAGAAGACTTATTCACATTAACACGTTTTCAGCAATTGTACTGTGGTGTTTGCTAGTTAGCGTAGTGAACACTCAAGTATCATAAAAGAGAGAGCTTGCCTTTGTGTGTTTCCGTGGCTGAGAAGTTTAACACACAACGTCTACGTTCGTAACCTCACGGGTTCGATACCCTTTCTCTTTTTTTTTTTTACTGAATGTTAGGATAGCATTTCGCCTGTAATATAGTTTCATATTTAATTTTATATTTGAGTTTTATGGCTTTAATGCACACACAAAACACGTAAATGAAAACCTTCTAATAATTAAATGAAGAAAGAAAATAATATCTTCTAAAATGAAACTTTAACAAAACAAATCAATATCGGGTGTATGAACCTCAGCATCTATTGCCCGCCCTCAATCTGCGGGAACATTGATGCAATCAAAATTCTACAGGCACGTGGACGATCGGATAGAGCATTCCAGGCGTCTTGAATTTGTGCCCATAAGCCATCTTTCGTTTTCCGTGCATCTGCAGGCCAATTAGAGTTTCATCTCTAATTTTCAATCTTAGCCCATACATTTTCGATTGGATTCAATCTGGTGTACAGTGAAATTTGATTTGCTTTCTCCTTTAACCATGAAATCAAATTTCGCTAAACATATTTCAGAAAAGCGGCCACAGTTTCAACAATATCGATAATACAATGTCAATTATTACACAGAGAAAACAACAGATACAAAATTTAACATTTTACAAAGAAATCGAAATTATCAAGAAGACCAAGAGTACAAACATTCTCAACGAAAAATGTGTCTAATAAAGCCAAACCCTCTATTAGACATACAGTTAATTCAATACTACTACAACTCCCGAAGATGAAGCATGCATCGAAAGGCCTAAAGTGAAATCAACGAAAAATTTAGATAGTTTGAGGAAGACGGTGTTATACAAGGTAAAAATAAATAATAGTTTAAAACAACTAAAACAACACGCTTTATTAGAAAACCGAACGTCTAAAAATGAAAAATAATTTTATTTTCCAAAACGCTTGGGAAAAAATTAAAGTGGTCAACAAAAAAATAATCTCCAACACATCTAGAGAAAACGAGCGTATCTACAAAAAATAATTTTAATATCAACAGCGTGGTGTGCTCTATATTCAATTAATACTTATATTTGATAATAAAGAGATATTGGTAAAACTAAAGTCTCTAAGAAAAAGAAAACTGTAAAAACCATACAAATCACCCAACGCTTTTGACGGTAAAATTATTTTTTGTGTAGATACACTCTAGTTTTATTCTAGATGTGTTTAGAGATGATTTTCTTATTGACCACTTTAATTTTTTTCCCCCAAGCGTGTTGGAAATTAAATTATTTATATTATTTTTAGTTCGGTTTTCTAATGAAGCGTGTAGTTTTAGCTTTTTAACTACTATTAATAATTTATTTTTTAGTTTGGTTATCTAATAAAGCGTGTTTGTTTCAGTTTTTTAAACTATTTTTTTTATTTTTAGTTTAATTGATTGTCATAAACCTCATCCCATGAAAATTTAATTGCTTAATACTTTTTTAATAAAAAAAACCTCCGGCCCGGATTTGAACCAGCGACCTATTGATTGCTGAAATTATATACCACTACAGTCCACCGCTCTACTAACTGGAGCTCTTACAACGATTGACTAAAAAGTCGGTAAGTCCGCAACCTATTACACAGGTTTATTGTATTTTTTTGATTTTCCGATGATTGTGGCCAGGATTTTAGAAAAAGCAAATTATGAAATTATTGTATTGTCATGGCTCATTTACAAGTATACAAAGTTTCAAGTCGATCGAATATTTTTAAGTGGATGAAAATCGTGTTCAATGATTCCGTTACATAGATACAAGTTCGTTACATAGACACATACAGGTCAAGCTAATATAAAGCGTTGTAAAAAATAAATAATTTAACATTGTTATAACCTCAACGGTTATAAAAAACAATTATGAACTTAAAAAGTATAACATTAATTCAAATGTCGAAATAAAATGTATTTAATTCATAAAATGTTTTAATACAAATATCACGAAAAAAAATTGCGTAATTGAAGACGCGAACCTGCGATCTTCATTAACAGAACCAGTGACCGCGTGCTTTACCGCTGGAGCTATCGGGACACGTAGACAGAGCCTTCAGTTCATGCCACATAACACAGTAGCTCAGGGACTGCACAATTATGACTAGTTTCCTAGTTTGAACCCAGCGCTGTGCCGAGTATGACTTAGAAGGAATGTGTCGTTCAAGATGATGATTCATTTTTTTTTTGTCGAAGGGTGTACACAGAATTGATAGAATAAGAAATGAGGATATAAGAGAGAATTGAAAGTACAAGCATTTATTGGATATGGTCATCAATTGCAGACAGAAATGGATTGATCATATGGATGGAATGAGTATAGGAGAGATATCCATAGTTAGCAAGGAAATTATCAAGCAAGGGAAGACGTGATGTTGGAAGACCTAGAAGACGTTGGGCTGATGCATTATGAAGTCGGAACGGGCAATTGCCTAATCCGTGGAGTGATGATGATGATGATGATGATGATGAATTTCCCTATTTCCTCAAGAATATTCTTTGATTTCTCTTCATACTCCTCCCCATGAATTGATTTCAACAATCTATTCTCCTACAACTAGACATCTCTGATGCAACTGCTATCTAAATGCTTCTCTCTCTTTGCAAAATGGAATGTGTTCTTAATTTTTGCCACTCATTAAACAGGAGAGATAATTTAAAGCCCTCCTCGCTTGCTAAATATTTACCAATCCATTCCCCCACGTGAAACCATAAAATAGCACTTCTACAAAATATCTATATTTATATCTCCCTCCCTGGGTAATTTAAGTCGTGACTGTAGGATGAGTGATACAGTCTGGATATATTCTCACTTGATGTGCTGGCTATCTACATTTTTCTAATTTTTCTCCTAATATTTCTCTAATTCCACATATTCTTTAACCTTATCCAATCCATCCCAATTCTCTTTAGCTCTCTTCTAGAACGATTATCAAGTCCTCCAAAACAAAAACATCTGCTTTATTTTGTGTATCTATCTGCCATTGCATATTTACGAAGTCAAAAAAAGGTTTTTAGGTCATTATTTTGTCTGTGTATTATGTCTGAAAATATACCGATGCATTGAATAAAACACAATTTTTAAGTCCTTAATTCCAATTTCAGCGCTCTCTTAAAACACATGACATGAATTTTGCCTAAGCTATCCTTCGTTCCCAACCCATATTTCCGCACTATATAACAGTGTCATATTAGCAGTTGAAGAATAAACCTGTCCTAACGTACGCATAGGCAGTTTTGTAATTATGCCATTTCAGGAAAATCCTAACCTTCATTTTTCGTTTTCAATATCTCGTCCGTTTTCCATACATTACCTAAATCATCATCAAATACACTATATTTTCCACGTTATCTAAACTCTCAACATGGTAAATTTATTTCTTACTTCCACTGAAAACCGACCACTTACTTACTTACTTACATACTCACTGGCACTATCGAACCCGAAGATTCATGGCCGCGCGGACATAAGCTCTCCATACATCCGTAGCCTGAGCCAATGCTGACCACATTTGTTATAACTTTAAATGTGTATACCGGTCACAAAATATGACGGTAGTAATTCTAGATATTTCTGCATACTATCCACGATCGTTCAACGTAGTCATGTTTTCCGCGTACATTACAACGAACGTACTTCGCACACCCATCATTCTACCATTGATTTTCTCCCTTAATATTGAAGCATTGATCATCATCTATTACAATCATGGATTAGGCTATTGACCTGTTCCGCTTCAGGAGAGAAATTGATCCCTCCATCGCTTCTCAGGTCTTCCTGGATCTCTTCGTCCTGTGGGTCTGTAGCTGCAGAGGTAATCCACTGTTTGACATTCTAAGGAGGTGTTGATACTAATTACTTTGGGTATGTTTGGATGGTTTCAGTTATTGCTGGTGTGTTGGGAGCATTGTGGATATCTTCATTACACATGTGGTCATAAAGCGTACAACCCGCTAAGGGTCTTAATAACTTCATTATCGTTGATAAATAAGATAAATAGCAATGGTGACAAACGTATCACTGAATCTGGTTAATATTCTAGGCCTCAGATGAAGAGGGTTGATTTAATATCAACGAGTATTTTATACAAAATATAAGTTTTGGAGACTTATAAAGAAAAATAAATCATTTTTGGAGTTATTAAAAGGAGCATTATTTCTGGGTTACATAGCTAATCCCTAATTGACTATATATATACCGAAACGTTGTCCCACCGATATTTAACATAGGTATAATTTTTCATCAATTCCTAATAGTGTCCTGATCGCAAATTTCCGATACATATTCTGCTGTTATATCCTTTTCCAGAAAAATTTGGTTCAAGAGAAAGCACTAAATTTGTACCTAATACATGGATCATTCTGTCTTCGAGGACCACATGTATGAAGACTGGTTCTCTTGGTTGATTTTGTATGCTTTAAAATCCATAGTTAGGAAACACAACATATTGCCTGGTAAATACTACTCTATCACACATGGTCATTATAGTGGAAAAATAAATATAAGTAAAATAAATATAAATTAGCATAATTAACAATGGATAGAAGAATCTGGAAGAGAACATTGCTGGAGACAGTCAAGGTGTTAGGACCATTTTTTCCGCCTACTTAACGATAATTGAACATATTACAATCTTTAAAGTTCACTGCTGAACTCAGGGTAAATTGTTTACGCAGTGGGTCACGCCATGTTCCCTGAGTGAAGTTTCTCGGGGTTTTTCCTCACTTATAAGACAAATGTCAGCCAATATTAAGGCCTAATTTGACCCAGAAGACTATTTAGCCAATATAATAATTCTTCTGAATTCGTCTTCTTTAATAATAGTGTATAAGTGTGTTGTCATTTGTCTCAACACACGTCGTGTCACGGTTAGGCCTGGGTGTCATGTCACACGTTAAATATATCTAAAAGGAGATGTTGAACTAAGAATAAGAAAGAAAACTAATATATTCAGCTTCATATATTTGTATTATATATATATATATATATATATATGTATAACTCCAACAAGAAAATCACTAAGACTTCTGAATTTACCCGCAGAAAAGGAACTATTGAGAGGGGGAAGTTCGAAAAATACAGGTAAGACAAATGACAAGGGAACACAATAGGGTTTGTTGGCAGTCGGTTCATGGAATATCGAAGGGTTAAAACAAAACTTTCAATGGACAGATGTGTAGATTTTATTGAGACTTTTTGATATATTAGCTCTAGGAGAAACATGGTTAAAGCTAATGAATGCGTAAATCTATGTAATATGAAAGGTTATTTTAAGGGTAATCAAAAGAGAGGAAAGATAGGTAGATATCCAGGCGGTGTTGCCATTTTATTAAAGCTAACTTAGACCCATATATTAAAAGGTAAATATTACTTTAAAAGAGGCAATTTGTGTATATTGCCACACAGAAAGAGCAATAATGTGTCTGTTGTCTATTTACCGCCAACCACTAAATTCAGGTATGCCAATCCAAATTTTTTTCGTTGAATTGTCTGACTCGTTGGCAGAAATAAAAGATAGGCTCCGGAAGCGGGAATAATAATTTTAGGGGACTTTAACTGTAGGATTGGGAGGAAAATATCACTATAAAATCGGATGATAATGAAACACGAGGTGAAGGTAGGGAAGCAAAGATAAGATTTTAATTCAGAAGGAAACCAATTGTTAGCTTTTTGCGATGCATTTGAACTTGAAATTCTGAATGGGAAATATGGGGAAGATAAAAAATGGAGAAACTGACATTTATTAATAAAAATGGAAGTAGCAGTAATCGATTATTCAATTTGCACACAAGAATGATTCCCAGTTCTAAGTAATTTCTGTATAGTTTCCAGAATCGAATCACACCACTTCCCAAACAAACTTATTTTAGATATGAAAGGTATTAGTGAGACAGTTAATGAGAGTGGCAACAATATTGCGGCCAATACACGTTTAAGGTGGACGAGGATCTGGGAGAAGAATTTATCAGGAGTTTGGAAACGCTAATACAGGATCTGCAATTAAATGATCTTAGCGGGAGGAAATTATTAAAACTTTGACAGAATGTTTTCAAAAGCAGGGGAAAAATTCAAGGTTAAATATGCAATGAACCAGAAGGACAAAGGTTGGTACAATAATGCATGTAGAAAGAAGAAGAAATTTTTGGAAAGTAGTCTTTAAAGTTTAGAAAAGAAAGCACAGATGAAAGCAGAAAAAATTATGCGCAAGAGAGAAAGGGATATAAAGAATTATTGGCAGAGAACAAAACTAGCATGGCAAAATAAAAATCCGAAGAAATGAGAGGTCGCGACTTGAAAGTGGGAACATTGCGGACATATGGAAAGCGATAAGGGAACTCAAAGTAAAGTCCATAAATCGGACAAGAATAACGCCCGGGAATGGAGAAGTTACTTTGATAGGGTGCTGGAAATGAGGAGGTTAAGATATAATCAAGGAAATATAGTTGAGATCCCTGACCCAATTCATATTCCAATACTGGATCAGGATATTTCGAAAAATGAAGTGGTTTCTTCCATTAATGTTTAACGAATGGTAAAGCAACCTGAATTGATGGAATCCCAGGGGGATCTTGAAAACTATGATATCATCCATAAATTATTAGCGTTTTGAAAACTGCGTTCAACAAACTTTTTAATGGAGGAGATTATCCAGCCTGGGCGACAGGTGTCATCCAACCGCTATACAAAGGGAAAGGTGGGGCACAGATACCAGAAAGTACAGGGGAATTTGTCTCTGGTGAGTGTTGGGAAAATATATTGTAAAGTACTTCACGAAACGAATAAGACAATGGGCTAAAGAGAACAATAGGCTCTCAAATATCAGGCAGGTTTTAGAGAAGGGTACTCCACGGTGGACAACCTATTTGTTCTGAGAACATTAATTGATGACAATCTAAAAATGAAGGGGGGTAAATTATTTTGTGCATCATTTGATTTTAAGATGGCATTTGATACTGTGGACCGAAGCGCACTTTGGGAAAAATTAAACGGAAAGGATTGTCTCATAAAATGATACATGCTTTAATGTCAATTTATAAATATGATAAATTTTTATAAAAGTAGACCAAGGGCACATTACAGAGAGCAGTGAACCAATCGGGGATGAGACAAGGTTGCTTTTATCACCAATGCTATTTCATCTATTCGTTGATGATATTGTAGACGTAATGCTAGAAGGAGAAATTGAGGCTCCGGAGATAGGAAATGTTAGAATCCAGTCCAGTTGTATGCAGATGATTTAATTATCTGTTCCAAGACAATGAAGGGTTTGCAAGAGGTCTTGACCTACTGGAAATATACTGTAGGAATTGGGGATTGACTGTAAATGTTAGTAAGACAAAAACAATGACCTTTAAAAATGGGACGGTTTATGGTAGAGCAGAGGAATGGAAATACAGAGATCAAGTACTTCAAATGTGAAAATTTTGAATATCTTGGTACGACGTTGAAAATGAACGGAAAGTGGAAAAAACATATTGATATAGCATTATTTAAAGGGAGGGGAAAACTTAACAGTGTACTCGGTATTCTGGGTCGAGTGCCTGATATTCCAGTCAGCACATTAGAAAAAATGTATGGAGGTATGGTCAGGCCAGTAATGCACTATGGTAGTGAGATTTGGGGTTTTAAAAGAACGGAAATACTAAATAAGGTATATACACATTTTCTAAAGTATATTACAGGACTGTAGTACGGCCGTTTCTAACTGTGGAATTTTATATGAATTCGGGTTATTCCAGGACGACATTAACTGTAAAATTCGTGTACTCAAATACTGTGTTGCGAGTAAACCAAGGTGAACACAACAATGCTTAGAGCAATTTTGTTACGACCACCAAATTAAAAACATAGATGTTAAATTTTGGCAGACGAGTTAGGAGAGAACTCCAAAAGTTTGGGATGGGCTGGATATGGGAAAAAGGACTGAAAATCGCAAGAACGTATGGAGAAAAATAAGGAGGAGGTACTTAGATATAACCAACAAGATACATCGCCTAATATACAGGAAAACGCTCACTGTGTTTACAAAGAGACCTAAAACACGTCTGGGGAAAAGAATCGTATATACTCAACCATAGGATATTTAGAGAGAGATCAGGGCTTGCTTGGTTTAGGGATGGGGGCATGGAAATTTCTAAAAAATTAGCGACGATCACGATATGCGAATATGTCCAATGTGCGGGAACTTTGAAGATGAGTTACATATATTAGGGAAATGTAATGATTTATATATTGGAGACGTCAGTTATTACCGGAAAGATTTCTTAATTCAAACGGGAAAGATGGCATGCTACGAATTATTGGTAAATCCAGAACATTGGATAAACCCTCGGTAAATTTCTGGCAAAACGCGAAAAATAAGGACAACACTCACTCATTCATGAATAAATATATGTTATCAAAATCAATACCATTAATTATTAACAATTATATATAAATTAATTAGTGTATAATGCTGTTGTGTTATTATTTTAATTGTAATATTAATGTGTTTTCTTTGTAATTGTAATGTTAATGTTTTTTTTAGTGTATAATGTTATTGTGTTTTTATTTAATTGTAATATTATTATTGTGTTTTCTTTATGTAATTGTAATGTTATTGTTGTTTTGTTGTTTATTTTCTTTACAATAGTACCAATTATTACTTTATTGTAACGGACTGTCAACAGCACGTACGGCTTACTGCGCCGTGCGACCCATATTTGTAAATAATATTGTAAATATCTTATTTTTGTCTACTTAAGTCCTACTACTACATATACTGTATATATCTATATATATATATAGGATAGTATCTATTATAGATATATAGATATAATAACATATATATAATATATATATATATAGATATATATATCACGGTGATTACAAATGATTGGAGCGATTTCATGATTTTTTTGTAGCGATCTTATTTGACATATCTTCACAGAACTTTTAAGTTATGTATAAAAAAACTCATAAGGTTTTTTTTGTTTTCTCTCGCAGCCGTGTTTCAGCTTTAAACCGAGAGAGCGCAGCAGTTATCAAAGATGGCGACAGGCGAGGAGAAAGCATATGCGTGCTTGAAGTTCATTCAACTCAATCTGTGATACTGTGCAACGAACACTTCAGAACGAAGTTCGAGAAAGATGCACCGAGTGCCAACTCCATTCGGCGATGGTATGCGCAATTTAAAGCTACAGGATGCCTCTGTAAAAGGAAATCAACGGTCCGTCCATTCAGTGAGTGAAGAAAGGTTGAGAGTGTGCGGATGAGTTTCACACGTAGCCCACAGAAATCAACACGAAAAGCGAGCAGAGAGCTGAACTTCCACAACCGACCGTTTGGAAGATCTTGCGGAAAAGATTGAGCATAAAAACTTACCACTTGCAATTTATACAAGCCCTTACGCCCATTGACAAAGTGAGTCGGTTTGAATTTTGTACACAAATGCAGCAGTTTATGGATGAGGATGGTTTTTGTGAGAAACTTTGTCTTCAGTGACGAAGCAACATTCTTTGTGAATGGCAAAGTGAACAAACACAATGTGCGAATCTGGGGCACAGAAAATCCCCGCGTTATTGTGCAGCACATTCGCGACTCCCCAAAAGTTAGTGTGTTCTGTGCGGTTTCTCAGTTCAAAGTTTATGGCCCTTTTTTCTTCTGCGAGCAGAACGTTACAGGACCACGTGTACCTGGACATGCTGGAAAATTGGCTCATGCCGCAGCTGACGACCGACAGTGAGACCTTCATCTACCAGCAGGATGGTGCTCCACCACACTTCCATCACGATGTTCGTGAATTTTAAAAATGAGATTGCCAAACCGATGGATCGGTCGCAGTGGAGAGAATGATCAGAAATTGTTGTCATGGCCTCCACGCTCCCCCGATTTGACGGCATGCGATTTTTTTGTGTTGGGGGTATGTGAAAGATTCAGTGTTTGTGCCTCCTTTACCAGTAGACTTACCAGAACTGCGAGCTCGCATAATCAATGCCTTTGAACAAATTAATAGGGACATGTTACGGTCGAGTATGGGACGAACTTGATTACAGACTTGATATCTGCAGAATCACCAAGGGGAGCATATGGAGCACCTGTAACATCTCAAAAAAACCTGGGAAGTTGCTCTATGTATCTGTAAAAGTTCGTGAAAATATGTCGAATACTACAGCTACCATAAAATCATGAAATCGCTCCAATCATTTGTAATCACCCTGTATAGTAATCTTTCTCCGCTTGATTTTGATATGAGTTAGGTTCTCATTTTTACACATTAAACTTAACATTATAATAAATAAATATATAGTCCTGGCAAACAAATACGAAAAAAAAGCGTTTTCTATACCCGATAATAAAATATGTAGGATATAACTAACTAACGCACTGGCTCTATGGAACCCGTATATTCATGGCTTCGTGGACATAAGCTCTCCGTACATCCCTATCCTGAGTTAATGTTTTAAAATCACTTGTTGCTACACACTGTTGGAATATACATCATCGTAAACAACAACAACAACGAGTTGCAGAAGCTGAACCTGCTGATGTTGGAAGTTAACTTCCGAAAGAGCTCCAATTAATTTCATATACATAATTTTAACAAAGTTGAGGACGATGGCACCTGCCAACAGGTACATTTAAATTTTTAACCTTTATCTTATAATCATATTCTGTATAATCTAGTTCCCTCAAATCATGGATAATATTATTCTCCCACCTCATTGTTGGTCTAACAACTACGCGTTTTCCCTCTGATTTTCTTACAAGAAGATTCCTCTTCCATCCCCCATGCGCGCCACATGTCCTGTCCATCACAGTCTATTAGACTTAACTGTTCTTATTATATCTGTCTTCCTATACATACTATGTAGTTTTCTCCATTTACCTGCCCATATTTTTTGCCCAACAATTTTCCAAAAACTTTATTCTCAAATACTCGTAATCTTCTTTCCTCCCTTAAAATAAAAGTCCAGGTTTCGTATCCATATAATATAACTGGGAGAATAAATGCTTTATATATTTTTAAATATGTTGGGTATATTATTAATAATTCAGTTTCAAATTTATATCCAGATATTTCTACCTGATTACACCAGTGAAAGGAGCCCGTGATTTTAAGACTTCTAGTCAACCATACCAATGGATAACGGAAATAGAAATATAATTACTTCCTAAAAGTAAATTCGTTTATTGACGATTACATTATAAAATTACAAATATTTGCTTTAGTGAATACAAAACAGGAGATATAAGAGATATGTCCTTCATTTACTCACGATTTAAGCGTATGATAAATTAAATTCCACTTATTCGACCGTACATTTATTTTTATTAAAAATATATTTTTCAGCTGTTAACTGTAAATAAGATGTATTTCTCTTCTCGTCTAATGGAACAAACCGTTCTTCCTTTAACACATTTTTCTCAGCATTTGTGGGAACTTCGAATTTAGCAGGTTAGATGACAACTGACAATAGTCGAAAGCTAAATAGCGAAAGAGAAAATCTGTAGAAAGGGATAGAATAAAGGAGGGAAAGAGAGAATTTTATTAAATGTCGGCGCTGTCTGGTAGCAAGAACGATAATTGCAGTTCGGAGCTAGAATCCACAACAAGAAACGTCAAGCTAGCTTCTTTCAAATCCTCCCGGCCATCCGCTCTGATCCTGCACGCTACGCTACTAAAGATAACAGATACTAAATACATATTTAACTTGTTTACGACATTATTTTAAATCTACATTTCATGCCTGTTAACTGATAAAAATTAATTACAAATTAAAGTGTGCTCTTTCTACAAACAGAAAACAGTTGGGAATAAATATTTTCTAATCATGTTGATAAAACTTATTTCTGTAAAGAAATGTGTGTATTTGAACGACGACAAACAAAATAAAATAAAATATGGTATTTAACGTAATTCATGTCGGCCTGGGTAGTATACGGTTTAAGTTCCTTGCCTCTGATCCTGAAGTCTAGGGTTCAAGCCCGGTCCCAAACGATGCATTTTTAGCACGAAAAAATACAAGGGACTAAATTACCGGGAGTGGGTTTAAACCATGGATCCAAAGTCAGAAGATTTTGGGCACCGTAAACAAATATTCTACTTCTTCTTCCTCTTCATTGTTTAGGCTTATTTACTAGCCTGTTCCGGCTCAAAATTGCTGCTGTTTCCATATTTTCTATCGTCTTCCCAAACTTCTTCTTCCTCGTGGTGAATAGCTGTATGCTGCGTTTGGTATTCTATTCTCAGTTATCCTTGCCAAGTGTTCTTTCTAGTTTGTTCTGTATTTCACTATTGTTGTGTTTAATTCCTCTACTTTTAGTTGTTGTCTTATTTCCGTGTTGTTTTATGTCAGTTCTTTGATATCCTGCTATTGGTCTAAGGAATCTCATTTCAGCACCTTGTATTCTGGCAGATTGTTGTTGTCACTGTCCATGTTTCGGATCCATAAGTAATAATAGGCACTGCCATTGTCTTGTATAATTGCATTATAGAGTCTTTCCTGGTTTTATGTTTCAAAGTTCTTTTTAGTGTTCCTGTTATATCCATCCACAGTAATTCAGCCCAAAAGCGGGTCCTTCAGTGCAATCATAGTATTTTCATGCTATGCTTGCAGCTTTACTAGGGAATTGTAGGTGTGGTAGCTTCCCGTTACTTTCCACACCGGTGAAGGATGATGATGATTATGATAAGTCTACTAATTGCTGCCATAACACAGATTCCTCTATAGTTTACTGGATCTCTTTTAGTCCCTTTATCTTTGTATATTGCACTAATATACGATAACTTCCTCTCATCTGGAATAGGATCTCCTTCTATCACTTGGTCAAAAAGTCTAGTTAAAATTCTTATAATTCCTGAACCACCATATTTAATTAGTTCCATGGTTATTCCTTCTGGACCTGCCGCTTTTCCATTTTTTGCTGTTCTCGACACGTTTCGTACCTCGTCTTCTGTTATAGGTTCTATTAAGTCACCCTTTCCATAATCCAGTGTAGCACAGTCTATAAATTCTCTCCTAGTTTCTGTTAAAAGCATTTAAAAATATTCCTGAAAAGTTTTCATTGGTACTAAATTAAAACTCTTTGTCATATTATCATTTCGCATATTTGTAATTTTTAACCATGCTTCCACGTTTCTTTTTTTATGTTTCCTAACTTCTGCTTTAACCTTTCTTTTAAGTATGTTATAACTTTGATAATCTTCATCTTTCTTGGAAGTTAAATAATTTTGTATGCATTTTTCTTTTCTGTAATGATATCAAGTATTTCCTTATTCACCCAATGGTTTTTATGGTGTTCATCATTTTCCAGACCAAGTGCTTCTCTTGCTGCTTCATGTATATATTTTGTCAAATGTTCATAAATGACAGATTTCCAACGTTCATCAAATTTTAATTATTCATTAAGGCGTGTGCATATAGATTTTTAATACTCTCATCTTGTAGTAAATGTAGATTATATCTACTTTTTTGTAATTCATTTTCTATTTCTATATTTTGATCTTTATTTACCTTTTGCCTGTTTATAGGGCATACTATCCTAGTTGACAGCATATAATGATCCGTTCCACACTCGGATCCTCGATTCATTCTAACATCCTGAACTCTAATTTTTCTCCGTTTCCTCACTATTACATAATCAATTATCGATCTTAGATTTTTAGTGCGTTGTTCCCACGTATTTCTATGGATGTCCCGATGTTTAAACATCGAATTCATAATAATTAGGTCATTCACTTTGCATTCTTCTTTTAAACTTTGTCCATTTTCTTTCTCAATATCTTTTTCATATGTACCAACTATGTCACATGTCCCCTTTCCAACTGTGCTATTCAAATCTCCCATAATTATTAATTCCTTCTTATCGGAAATCTTTTCTAACAATCCAGTAAATTTTTCAAAGTATTGTTCCTTTATTACTTGTGGTGCATCGTTTTTTGGGGCATATGTACCTATTATTACTAATTCTTTCCCATACATTGTTATTTGCATAAATATAAATCCATAACTATAAATCTTTCAATGAATGATAAAAATGGTTATTGTGAGTTATGCGTAAGAGATAAACATATGCTGTCGCGGACTTTTTTGAGATATTCAATTCTGTATCCATTAATTTTGTGTATTTCTTATAGTTTAGGCAGCGTAAGCCATTTACGCATCCAAAGAGCTACTTTTTTCACATTATAATTGTACCCTCCTCTGCAGATAAGTTAAGGACCATCACATAACAATTATATTATAGTGGAAAAAAAATATATTGATGAGGGTGAGTGAAAATGGTATTTTGCCAGCTAGATTTAATTTCTGGCCCACTATGCACCGGTCCCATACTGACCGAAATTCCATGAGGAAAAATGTTCCCCCCCTGGAGACTTGAACCAGCGTAAGTCCCATAATTCTGCGCCAAGACTTCTTGCCTTCACCACTCGGCTACGGCGCGGGACTTTGGTATCAATAATAAAGATGAAAGGTTTACCCGAAAGGATATTATTGTGTTGGTATGAGTGAAAGACAAAAATGGTTATTGTGAGTTATCCGTAAGAAATAAACATATGCTGTCGCGGACTTTTGTGTAGAGCGTTTTGAGATATTCAATGCTGTGTACATTAATTTAGTTTATTTCCTATGGTTTAGGCAGCGTAAGCCATTTAAGAGTCCAAAGAGCTATATTTTTCACGTTTTCCACTACAAAGGGCGATTTTTGAGGGTGTAGGAGTTGAGTATCGCAACTCTCTTATAGCGTATGTTCATCCCGGGAATCTCCTGAACATTTTGAAAGAAACCCCCTCACAATCGAGTCAACGGTATGGCCCCACATAAAGTACGAACAAACAAACCAACAAACAAATACACAAACATTCAAACAAACAAACATATATATATATAAGATTACGTTTTATTTATATTTACAAAAATATCCCCTTAAATTACTTGTTAAATATTTTTTTAAAACAACTTTTTTGTTCGATAGAGCGTTTTGTCATACTTACAGCAATGGAAACCATGATTGAAATTTCCACTTCCTGCATTTCAGGGTTGCCAACCTAAATAACTATACTGACCTAAATAACTATACTATAATATTACATAATGAAAACCACGTGCGGGAAGAAAAACTACTGCCCTCTATGTATTCTACATACAATTTTTATACAAAAAATATCCAAAAGGAAGTGTTAATACTCGCTACACGAAACAAATCAAGGCATTTTAAAAGAACTGAAATTTATATGAATGAATATAGAACAATAAAGACGTACATGTCGCCATTTTATCACTCATTGGTGCCACGGCCTGCTGTAATTTCAAATAATAAACTGTTAATATTAGCCGGTTCTTTATAATGATCGCAAATATTTCCAACAAAAATGTAATTTTTTTACTACTATTCATTATTTTGAAAACACCTTCGCCCATAAAATAATGTACAACGCACGTTCGTGAAGTGTTTTACAGAATCTCAGAAATTAAAAGCCGAGCGATAGCGAGGTCTTTAAACATTTTTCCTCGCTTCTGTAAAAGCCACTTCCCAACGTCGCATCGTAATATCCAATTGTATATGTACTTCAGTTGCAAATATAGCTTTGGTATTTAAAAGTATTTATCCTTTTCTTATCCTCCGTGATATTTTAGAAAAAGAGAATTAATTGGTTTATGTTTTATTCCATCTGCTTTAGCATAAATAGATTTTTATAAACATACATCAAACAAATACTGATTGTCTCCTTTAGTTAAGGTACAAATTTATTTGTCTATAATAAACGTTAACTAGTTATATCTACATTCAGACTGGGGGAGCAATCACTGCCCTGAGCACCGCAACCTGAAATATCTATTCCACTATTCCGTTGGTCAATTCTGCACGTTTTATTGTTCAGGCTCGGTGTCATGGGGCAGCAACCTGATGGGCGCCCCAGTAGATCCTCGTAACCACATATTTTCAACATCTGCGGATTGCCAATCAAATTAATTTTCCAAGCACGAGATGAGATGAAGGGTATTATAAAACTAATTAAAGATAAGTGAATATATGTAAAAGTGCAGAAAAGGGAAAAGGAAAGTGTTGGTTTAAAGAAATTCGGGAATCGGGAGAAACACAAATATTTACGGTATGACCCTATCACCAAGACCGTTCTAAAACAGGCAAGATTCAAAGCAGGGTTTTCAGTTAGGCAGCCACGAGCGCTAGCAAAGTGTATACCCAGACGGCATAATAACGTCCAGTCTGAGTTCTATCCATTCACCTGCAAAAGTTATTGTAGTTCTAGAAATGTTTATTTTTATTAACATAACTAGAGGAAACAGTTGTACCTGAATCAGGATTGCAAAATATTATATCCAGCATTACATGCTGAAGCATCGTGAAAAACTATTCACATGCACTTCTCGGAGGATCAACAAACTCCCTCTTTATTTAATCCTTTACTCTCCCGTAAATTCGACTCAGCCTCTAACGGAAATGAGTACCAGACGCTTGTTCTGGGGGTAAAGGCGGCCGCCACGCAGGGCTGACTATCCGGCTGACATCAAGTGCCGATTGTCTAGAAAGAAAGTGGGAGCCTTAACCTCCTACTACCCCAAGGGCCTCCTGAGGCCTGTCGTGGGATCACTTTACTTTTTACTTTACTTTACTCTCCCGTAAATATTGAAATCGTGTTAAATGGCTTGCACTGTGAGATACCATTATAGAATTTCAGCGTATAGTCAGTTAAGCAAGAATCTAATTTCGAAATTAATGCTCCCTGACAATTCGTCTATGAGGTGTTAGTTTTACAAACTAGAGAAAATAAAATACACCTGAGATCTAAGGGACCTAGTTTTTTTTAAGCTTGCTATCTATCGGACCACTTCCCGGAACGTAGTATAAATTTGTTTTTCAATGGCCTTCAGATGGCTTGTCTAGAAATTTTAATTTCCTATTCATTATTATTATTATTGTTATTATTATTATTGTTATTATTATTGTTATTATTATGATTGTTATTATTATTGTTATTATTGTTATTATTATGATTGTTATTATTATTGTTATTATTATTATTGTTATTATTGTTATTATTATGATTGTTATTATTGTTATTATTATTGTTATTATTATTATTGTTATTATTATTATTATTATTATTATTATATTATTATTATTATTATTATTATTACTATCAATTTTACAATAATGTTTATTTATATTTCAAGTATGTATCATATTCATAAAAATAAATTCTTCCTTGGATTAAGTAAAAGAACTGGCATAATTAGCACTCATGACAGAGGATTTGAGCAACCTGCTCGTAGCTTTACATGGTTTTTATACATGAATAAAGCTATTTATGCATGTACACATACCATTAGTACCAGAATCCAATTAACGGGTCGATATTTTGTGTTATTGCGATACGTTTTCATTGAAGAATGTATTATAATATTTATTATTATTGACAAGAAACTAGCGATATGGATTACGGGACTATATTTGCCAGGATGTCAGATGCGAGAGAATAACAAATTACAGCATCAAGTACTCAATGCAGAAAATCGTACGTCATATTATTTATAATAAAGCCTTCCCGCTGGACGAGCCGCTGACCTGATTGGGACCCCATGTACGATTCTGGAGAGCGATATTGATGGTGGGCCACACCGGGATTTTTTTAACTTTTCTCGGGATTATCGCATTTCCCCGATTTCATCCTACAAATACTCTTCACTACTATTCCTTCCCCATAATATAATTTGAAATTCATTCATTCATTCATTCATTCATGCATTCATCTATTTCATACCTTATATCACATTTTATAAAATAGTCCGGTTTAGCAAACCACAGGTGTTTAAAATATGTGTTGTTTTATTCCAAAAGGAGTGCACAGTTACGTACTTCCTTATGACTCCGAACCTAAGTGTGTCGACTTAGGTTAAAACAAAGTCAAACGGTAAGGCTGTAAGACCTTCGGGTCCAGGTCTTAGTTCAAATATATGGCAGTATGAGATGTGAATGCTTAACGTCTGTCGAAACCAGGAACACCATAATATACTGTAAAACGCCGTATATTACATTACATACATGGATGCGCAACGGATATTTTCAATAGTAGGGAGTTTGCGCTCCCAGTTTAAATTGAATACCATTTTTTGGTATAGATGTTGAGAATAACAAAAGTAAGATCAAGGACTGGAAGTCAGAGGAGAGCATGCGATATAAGTGGAAATATAAGAAATATCTATGAATGGGAAAAATTTGGAGGATAGAAATTGGATCAATCGGGAGATTTAGAAGAGAATGACAAATTTTACTCGAACGAAAACCTTGTGAAAAAAAGGAAATCCTGCTCTAAAATATTATAAAGACATATCTCTTAACATTGAACGATTGTGTTTTATATGGAACCAATTTTGTACCATTTAAATTTATATTTTAATATGTGTACTGTAATTTCGCAAGGATTTCTCATAATTGAAATTAACTTTCTGTTTAAAAATATCATGAAATAACATTGCCATCATAGATTGAATGAAGACTTTCACGGCCGGTAATCATAATGTTGAGGGATTTCGGACTTTGCGGTAGTGGTCCTCGTACTAGGAACAGCAGTAATGGACCACGGCCACAAAGCCCGGAATCTCAACATTATTTCCTTCGTTAATATAACTTTATCGGTATGGTGGAAGTCGAATACTGTAATTATTGGCTGCACAATTTATCAGGTTATCAACATTTTTAGAGGGATTGATCAATTAATTAATTTATTAATGCGAGAATAATATCCATCCATCCATAGTAACTCTGCCCGAGGGCAGGTCTTTCACTGCAATCATAGCATGTTTCATGCTATGCATTGCAGTTTTACTAGGAAATTATAGTTGTGGTTACTTCCCGTTGCTACCCACATCGGTGCAGGATAAATATAGTGATAAGAATGATAATGATGATGACCGGATGATTTTCAGGGACCGTTGGGCCCTACGCTTCCTGTCATTTACCTTACAAGTGAGAAAAAAACCCGAAAAATCCTCACCCAGGAGCCTGTCCCGACCGGGAATTGAACCCGAGCTGCGTGACAAGGCAGCACGCTACCTCGAGACCACAGCGGTGGACTCGAGAATAATATAAAGGTTCGTATTAAATGTAATTGAATGTTTTCAAAAATAACTACCAAGTTAATGTAATCACTTAAGATAGTTTAATATATACACTTTTACCTGCCACACGCCACCTGGACCTTAAAGTGACACAACCTGTAGTGAGAGGGATTTTAAACTGTGGACCACACACATGCATCTATGACCACTAAACGATATGGTGTACCCCCCTGAATGAGTGGCCAGCTCAATGAATCAACAGGGCCACCATCGGAATGAACAGTATTAAGACGAAACACAACATGCATACTATAAAGTAATAAATAAAAACTTACAATATTAATTTCTCTGCTGTGAATAGATTCTGATGATATTTGCACGTAATGAAAAATAGTACTTTCATTGCCATTGACAGGGTATTTACTTACTTCCACAATCTAATATGGTTTTCAAAGTTACAATTTCTAAAAATTCAGCCGACGAGTGCTATTCCTGTACACAAATTTCTTCGGTGTTCTACGCAGAATTATTTTTCTCTAATTTTTTCCCTAAGATTGTACACAAATGTACTCGTTCTATCGTTTTAACGTGAGCGTATTACTTTTACTATTCTTTTAATCAACAACGATAACTATCGTTTAAACATTAAAATCGGTCGTTTTCGGTTATTCTTACGTCTCACCCCTTGATGTTCAATGGCATGAGTTGAAAATAAATAATATAAGGACTTCCTCATCAATTCGTAGCATTCGAAACTAACTAACTCACTGGCACTATCGAACCAATGGGTTCATGGCCGCACGGATATAAGCTCTCGATATATTCCTATCTTGAGTCAAAGTTTTCCAATCTTCGCCTGCATAATCTACTTCCCTCAAATCATAGTTAATCTTATTCTCCCACCTCATTCTTTAACTACCAACTGGGCGTTTTCCCTCTGGTTTTCTTACAAGAAGCTTCCATGCACCTCTTTAATTCCCCATTCGTGCCATATGTCCTGCCCATCGCAATCTACGAGACTTAACTGTTCTCATTATATCTGGCTTCCTATAAAGACCAAGTAATTCACTGTTAGGCAATTTTCTCCATTCACCTGTCTGTTCATCTCTCTTTGGTCCAAAAATTTTCCTAAGAACTATATTCTCAAATACACGTAATCTCCTTTCCTCCCTTAAAGTAGGAGTCCATGTTTCGCATCCATATAATATAACTAGTAGGATAATAGATTTAAATGTTTTCAGTTTAAGGTTTTTTTTAAAGGAGTTGGGAAGTCAAGAGTCTCTGTAATGCATTATAACATGCATTTCCAGAATTGAGCCAATATTTAATTTCTTTGTGCAAGTCATTCCTATTTGTGATTATTGTTCCTAGGTATTTGAATTCAGCCCACTTCCTCAAAATTTCTCTCATTTGTCATTATCTGTCCATTTCCATTATATAATGTATTTTTATGTGTGACCATATATTTAGTTTTATTGATATTTACTTCCAGTCCTAATTTCTTAGTGTTATTCAGTAGTTTGTGCGTGTTGGCCTTTAGTATCTCCTCGCTATCGGCCAGTAGTACTACATCATCAGCATAAACTAACAACTTATTAATACCATTGTATTGTAGGCCTTCTTCATTCTCTAAAGGTTTGATGGCATGCTCTAGTACAAAATTAAATAGTAGAGGAGATAGTGCATATCCAATTTTTCTATCGCCATTTCAACCTCTAATGCATTTGGTTCTACGATTAATATTTCGGCTGTCTGTAAATTATCCTCTTCAATATCCTGTTCTGTATGTACATTTTTTATAATTGATTAGAGTAACTTTTCCATCTATTTAATATACTCCTGGAATCTGCAATCATATCCCCATTTTCATTCCTAATTATGTTTGTTGTTGCCTGAAACCCTTTCTTCTCTATCCTGATTCCCTGATATAATTGTCTAATGTTCCTATTTTTGGCATTCATTTCAAGATCATTAATCTTATCTCTCAGATATCCCCTCTTTTTACCCTTTAGTAACCTCGTGGTTTCCCTTCTGACACTATCCAATTGCTCCAAATTTACCTCATTCGGCTCGTGTAACCATTTCATTCTTGCTTGCTTTCTTTTCTTTACAATGTCGGTACATTCATCATACCATATATTGTTTTGCCTCTTTTTTAAGTAACCGATGCTTTCCGATGCTGAAAATTTATTAGTATCTCTTAAAGCCTCCCATTCTTTATTTATATCAGTTTCTTCGTCGTTTGCCACGTTGTCATCTGACGATTTCAGTACTATAAAACCTATTCGCAATTTTAGTTTAGTATTCTTGCTGCATTTCATCACTTTTCAAGTTTTTTAAATCAAATTTTTCAGAATCTTATTTAGTGTTTGTTCCTCTCATTAGCGATAGCCGTTGTCTGATTTTCAGCCTGACCAGATGATGTTCCGAATAGCAGTCTGTACCTCTAACTGATCTAACATCAATAAGGCTACTGTACCAGCGTTTGTTCACTAATACGTGATCTATCTGGGTTCGAGGTTTGCCATCTGGAGACGTCCAGCATATCCTTATGCTGAAATGTTGTGCTCTTAACAATGAGATTCTTTGATGTGGCAAAGGTAATCTAACCCTATTGTCATTACTATCTTCATGAAGACTGAATGTGCCTATTGATGGTTTGGATATATCTTCACGCCCCACTTTTGCATTAAAATCTCCTAAGACAATTTTCATATGATATCGTGAGAGGATATCAAATACGCATTCTAATTTTTCATAGAACTCATCCTTCATCTTGTCATCTTTATCTTCTGTGGGGGCATGTACATTTACGATTACAAAATCATGCAGTTTACCCTTTAGAATTATGTATGATATCCTATCACTGACAAACTTAATATCTCGGATAGCGGATAAGATCCTCCTTCGGAATAAAAATCCCGTTCCAAATTCGGGTCTTTCTGCACCCCCGTAGTATAATGCAAAGCTTCCTGATTCCTGACCACTTTCTCCTAGCCATCTAACTACCTGTAAAGCGACTATATCTAAGGGTGATTTATCTAATTCACGGGTTCATATCTCTAACACCCCGCTATTGTATAACGTCCTAACATTCCATGTTCCTAGGAACATGTCCATATGTTTGAGCCTTTGGCATGGATTCCCTGAAGTAGTCCCCGCCCGGACAACCGAATGGGGGACTATTTGACCTCCGGAAAATTTTACCCCAGTTGAACCCATGTCCGCATTTCTTGACGGTTGTATATTTACGGTTAAAGATCGTCACTCTTTCGACCAAGGTACTTTTTTCATCTGGCGTATCACCTTCGACCAGTCCGGCATGGGTAACTCTATCGGCAGCAATGCTACCGCCGGCATAGCTCTCAGGATGATTTAAGAATGCAAGCCACTCCACCACGACAAGGTAAGGGAGTGTTCGAAACTAACTTTGGTAATTCTTAATATTTAATCTTCACTCCTTCTCACCTCCAAGGCCTGCTTAGCGTCCCATTTTGTATTACATGTCATAGGGAATTAGCAACCATGAAAGTTAGGGATTTTATACTAATCCCTGAAATACTGTAGATTTATTTACACTTTTTCTCAGTCTCATCAGTTCACTAGGGATGCTAATATTAAGTTTGGGTTTGAAAGTAATCGGGACTGTTACCTATCAGTTTAGAATGCCCAGAAAATATCTTTGATTTTTTAACATGCAATCCCCTCTCTCCTCAAGGGGTGCTCTTCTGTAGGTATTCTAACAACACACTGGATATAGACAAATAAAATAATTATGTACCAACGTTTTATAATAAATAACAGAAGAAATAAAGTAAATAAATGTTTGCCAAACTTCTCAGTTAAACCATCTTGAGTATGGGATTCCATTGCCTCAATAGTATATTATCCATAAATAAAATCATAATTCTACCAAATTTTGATTAAATTGCTCCCGGTGTTCCATATGAATGGTACACAGACGCACGCATACTCTCTCACACACACACACATAAATACAAACGTATCAATTTATGCATATATATAAGGTTAGCTACATGGAATATTGGGGATTCACTTTTCAGTGAAATGTGGTTGACTTTCTCTGTTCAAGTTCTAAAGTATGTGATTAGATATAATTATATACGAGTACATTTCCATACGGTATTTAGGATGGAATTTAGAATTTTTCTCAATTTACATATACGAATTTAGATTGGTTTATAACATTCTGTACACTATTCCGCGGCAAGCGGCCTGGCGTCATCAGTACTCGCTAATCTCTGCAGTCGCACGCTAAAGTCAATTCTCTCTCTCTCTCTCTCTCTCTCTCTCTCCCCGCTTCTCTGCTTTAGCATCCTCCCTTTCTCTTCCTTCAAAATTAGTGAACAATACATGTAAAATGTAATTTAAATTGTCAACTCCAGCGGACTACTTTTAGCGGGAAGAAGAAACGCTAATGTCGGGCAGGCATGTCGCCTGAATACAGCAGAAGACGTGTAGATCCCATTCTAGATGTTGGAGAAGATGACTTTAATTTAACTAATGGTAAATAATCTAGAATTGGAGGTTATAAATTAAATAGATCATGTATTAGGAATAAGAACTATACCAAAATATAAAACTTCTCACTTAAATTATAACTTAGCCTTGAAAGTTTCTTTACACAAATGTTTAGTATTAATCGTCTTTGTTTCATTTCATCTCCCAAAGTAATGGTGAGATAAAGCTGGTCAGCCAGGTTCCTCATATAACACACACTTCAGTAATAGGGGCCTCATCTCTTCTCATCCCCCGACTTCAACACTATGGCCGACACAATATACCAGATTTGTAATCATAAAACAGTACAATTCGGAAAAAGAGACTTGGTAAAATTTTACAGAAGGTAAATATCTATCCGCAAGTTTTCATTATCAAATGGATGTGTAACGGTTGAAGCAATCGCACATGTTAGGACTGGGAGAGGGAAGGGTGAAAAAGAGAGTAAAAATATACGTTCACCCCGATTCAAATTGGAGTGGAGAGAAGAGAAAATAACTAGATCAGCTTCAGTTTAAAGCTGTACAAAACTGCCATTAGTTGAGGTTGAAAGCTTTATTTGGGATGCAATCTGGTTCAGTGTTGTTTAAAACCCAAGTGGTTGAGTTGAGACCAGACTTTACATATACTGACCCACGGGGACTAATAATCCATAAGGACCTCGGCTAAAGCATGCCAATTATCCTGCGAATGTAATCATATACAAGCTCTTTGAATTTTTTAATTTTTTTTAAATTCAGCATTCCTAGAATCAAATATATATATATATATATATATATATAATGAAAAAAGCTTGAAAATAAGAATACAAGAATTTTTACAAATTCATTTTGCAGTAAACTGAATTTCTATTTATGTTGTATTCTTATTATCTGTGCAAAGTATTCAGATGTAGTGTACATATTTATATAGAAAAATAATAATAATAAGTATTATTATCATTGTTATAATTGTTAATAATAATATATAATTCCAATTATTATTAATATATAATAGTTATTATTATTAATAATAATATATAATTGTAATTATATTCAATATATAATTATTATTATTAATATATTATTTTTATTATTGGGTCATTCCATCACAATTCGTCTAGTGCCCCACGCCCAACATGTTCAATTTCGCTGAAACTTAGTGTAGGTATGAAACATCTTTAGAAATGAACCTCTGTAAAATTTCAAATCATAATATCAAGTGTTTGGGAAACTATGATATTTAATATGGGGGCCTGTTGGATGAATCCATCAAGAAACCGAACAACATTCAATTTTTAACTGTTACTACAAGGCAAATGCAAGTACCGACCTCTAATTTCTAAGTCTTGCACACCAGTTTATGTTAAATCCAAAAACAATAAGAGTCCGACGAATGGATGTCCACTTTAAGAGTCACTTGCGTGGATCAAAGTGCCTAACAAAATCTGTCATATCAAATTGTAGTCCTTTTTTTAGGGTCAAATATCTCAAGAACAAAAAACAAACGGAGAATAATATTTGGTAAATTTATTAGTGGTGTGGAGACACTGCACTGCCCAAATATCGTTATTCACAGCCACTTATCTAGGATTATACTAGATAGATAGATGGAAAGCTCTGCGGCCATTACTTAAGTGTTGGCGGTGAGCGATCCATTTTGGTCCTCCTTAATAGGTAGAACCCCGGGTTCCTGTAAAATACATTAGCCCCGGTTTAAGTTTTGAATTCAAATTTGAAGTTAATTAGCAGAGTGAAGTCGGAAGCGGACCTTTTGGGGTTCTATTCCAGCATTTGCTCCTTGGATTGAGGGAAACCGCTTAAAACCTCAATCGGAAGAGTCGATCACGCTGGATCTTGCCAAGTTTGGCTTTCGGATGACTGTATATTGGAAGGGCATCCAGGCTTCTCTTTATTTAAATATAATGTGCGTACATTTCAGATTATTACAATTAATCATACAATTATGGTAACGTGCATTTTTAATTTTTTTTTATTCTTCAGTTGTTGCTGTTCTATCTGTAGTTGTCAGGTGATGTCAGTTTATCTGGAACTGGTGGGATGAACCTGTAGCAGTAAGATTAGTTATTAGTTTTTAATTTGTTGTATTAATATATTTTATTAATGTACATGCCGTAGCGTAGTGGTTAAGGCACTGAGCTACAGACCGGAGGGTCGAGGGTTCAAGTCCCGTTGGAGTCAGGATTTTTAAACTGACCCAGACCCTCTGGCGGCACTATGGCCCTGGGGTCGACTCAGCCTCTAACGGAAATGAGTACCAGACGCCTGTTCTGGGGTAAAGGCGGCCGTCACGCAGGGCTGACAACCCGGCTGATATCAAGTGCCGATTGTCCAGAAAAAGTGGGAGGCTTAACCTCCTACTACCCCAAGGGTCTCCTGAGGCCTGTTGTGGGATCACTTTACTTTACTTACATTATATGGCAATGTTGTAATTGTAATTGAATAATTGTGTAATGTGTGTCTGTGTGTGTGTGTGTGTTTGTGTGCCTTATCAGCTTTCACCGGTCAAGTGTTGTCCAGGATCCATTTTGGACGCTTGTGTTTGTTGTTGGCTGTTTCATAGGTTCGCAGCGATGCCACGAGTGGATTATCATGGCCTTCACATGTATTATAAAAGTTAAGAGCCATGCGTTTAATATACTCCTCGATTGTTCCTACACCCGTTTCATCGTGTAATATGTCAACCGGTGTTACACGCGGTAGTTTTGTAATCATATATAATAATTTGTTTTGAAAAACTTGCAGTTTCTTTATGTGAATCCTAGCGGCGTGTCCCCATATGGGGCTTGCGTACGTGAGTACTGGCCTTAATAGTTCCTTGTAGATTGTTAGCCCTGTGTTTATTCGAATTTTGTTATGGTTATTTAAAATAGGGTATAGCAGCTTCAATGTCCCATACGCTTTGACTAAGGTATTTTGGATATGTTGTTTAAACAGTAGTTTTTTGTCGAGTGTTACACCTAAATAAATGACTTCGTTTTTCCACTCGATGTTTTGTCCATAAAGACTTAATTGTGGGGGCATGTATCGATATTGAGAATACCTTTTTGTATGAAGAACTGCTTGGCATTTATCTACGTTTATTTTTATTCTCCATTTTTCCAACCATGGTTCGAGAATGTTAAGATTATTTTGAATCTGTCTAGACGCGTGTATTGTTCGGGACGATTTACTAGTGATTAGAGTGTCATCTGCATACATATATAGATGAGTGTTGTTATGTCTATTGTCATGTGGAATATCATTTATGTATATATTGAAAAGTGTAGGTTCTAGAATACTGTCTTGTGGCACTACACTATAGACGGGCCGCAGGGCGGATTTTGAGTTATGGAAAGCAACTTCGAATTGCCTATTGTTTATATATTTAGCTATTAAATGAATTATTCCGTCATCTAATCCTGTTTCGATCATTTTCCGTAGTAGGCCGTGATGCCACACTCTGTCGAAGGCTTGTTTTATATCTAAGTATAATCCAACCGTGACACGGTTTTCGTTGAACCCTCTAGTGATATGTTCAACAAGTCTCATTAGCTGAGTTACTGTGCTACGTTTTGGACGGAATCCGTTTTGTTCATCCCGATTTACATTTGATTGTTTTAGATTGTGATTAAGGCGCTTACATATAATTTTTTCATATACCTTACTCATTGTGTTTAATAATGTTATCGGGCGATAATTTCCTGGTTCTCTAGGATTTTTGCCAGGTTTGGGGAATAATATTATACGCCCAGTTTTCCATGTTTTTGGGAAATACTTCATTTCGAATATAGCATTTATTATTTTTGCTAAAAATGCATATCCGATGTTGGGTAATTGTTTCAGCACTATGTTTTGTATGCCATCAGGGCCAGGTGCTTTTCTATCGGGAAGGTGATTTATTAGCCATTTGACTTCTGAGACGTTTGTTTTCCTGATTTGTTTATTGGGTATTCTATTTATAAATTCTTGGACCATTGTTTCCGTTTCCCTTGTAAATTGCGGGTTATTCGGTGGGTCATGTGGTACAAAGGTTCGATCCAGATGATTTGCAAATGCTTCCGCGTTTTCCTGATCTCTGACGGCTCTCCCGTTAGGCAAGATGAGAGAGGGATATGTATACGCTTTTCATGTCCCATGTTCTCGGCATGTCCTTAGTATCTAGACTGCCGATTACATTTTCCCAGGTGTCTGACACGAATGTTTGTATAGCAACCTTGATGTTTGTTGCAGATCATTCATTTCTTTCCTGTATTGCAAGTTATTGTGATGCCTTTGCCATTTTCATCTTGCATCGTTCCTTTGCCTAATTAGGCGTAGGATATGATCTGGGAGATACGGCTTGTTGGTTCTAATAGATTTTTTTGGAATATTAGTCTTAATAGCCGTATTTATGCTATTTGTTAGGCTGTATACACCCGTGTCAATATCATTAGGCGTGTTTAATGGTCGATCTTGTAATGCATTTTCAATATCTATTTTTAATTGGGCCCAGTTTGCTAATTTGTAATTCAGGATTTGTCTTGTTTGAACTCTGCTTGGTCTACCTCTTAGTGTGAGGCGCACTGGGAGGTGGTCTGATTGGAGGTTATTTTCTACCGTGATATCACAGGGAATGTTAATATTTTTCATTAAAGCGATATCAAGAATATCTGGTCGAAAATGTATGTTATTAGGGTAGTGAGTGGGCTTATTTGGTGCCAGGATTTGAAAGCTCCTATTGGAGTCGTAATAAAATCCCCTGAGTTTCTTGTCGGCCCTATTACTTGTTCTGCAGCCCCAATCAGTATGCTTGGCAGCTAGTATTATATTGTTATTTGTTCCTATCAGATTTTCTATATCATTTATGTCTATATCTCCTGGGGGATTATAAGTACAAATTAGTGTTACCGTATGGTGGCCAATTTTAAGTCCGGTGGCTACGACTTCAGTCCTATTTGTGATGGGTAAGTCGACTAGGTTACGTTTGACGGTTTTATGTACCAAAAATGCCTCACCACCGCCTTGTCTATTGTTTCTATCCAACCTGTATGTTGAATAATTTCTGTTGTTGAATTTTTCTCTATCCGTGAGGTGAGTTTCCGTTATTAGTGCTATGGGAATTTTATTTTGTTTAAATAGTGTAGTAGTTCTGCTTTTTTATTATGGATGCCTTGAGCATTCCAGAATAGGATCCCGGTTTCCCTACTACCCATGATCAGTAGAAGCTCAATAGGGTGCTGACAAAGTGTGCAGCTACGTGTGGCAATACCCTAAGGTTGGGCTCTCTCCTCAGGGTATCATATGCATCATCTAGTGCATCAAAGACCGCCGATATGAGACCATCCTCGTGTATTGAGTGACTCTCACTCCTGTTGTCTGGTACGTTGTTAGCGTCCCGACGATCTGGGAGTGGACTATCACTATGTTGGTTATTGATTGGTTCAGTAGGACCTTTACTATACTGTATCCTGGCTTCCCACATCTTTCGCTGCTCCAGGAATCTGTTCTGCTCCTCTCGCAACTTTTGCCACTCGGCTCTAAGTTGCTGAGTTAGCCTAGAAAGCAGTTCCTGTTGTTGCTGTAGTTGATGCTGAAATCGTCGGATTTCCAGCATTTGTGGGTCCTCCGATTGTGTGGGCTGGTATTGTTGCTGCTGGTGTTCTTGAGTTTATTATTATGTCGAGCTTCAGGTGCTGGAGCACGATCCCGAGACTCTTGGAGCCCTGTGGGCTGCGGCTGAGCCTGAGTTCTGGGATCTCTTTGGACCGCCAGAGAATACTCACGGTTCTGTGTCTCCCTCATGACCCTCTCGCTCGTTCTCAGTGCTTGCAACGCCTGTTCTCTTTGTGCTTTAGGAACGTGTTGTGGTCTATTATTGGGTCTGTTAATTTGTCTGTATTGTGTCGGCGTCCCTCGTGTTCTTTGTGGCGTGTGTGCAATGTTGTTTTGTGTAGTGTTGTTTCTGCCTCTGTTTCTAATGGAATTCATCACTGCCTTCCTGATTGGGCACTGATTTGAGGTTGCTGTGTGCGCCCCATTACAATTTGCACAGCGTGGTGCGCAATCCGGAGGCAGTCTGTAGTCTGTGTCTGAGTGTGAATCAGCACAGATCCTGCAGCGTGGCGAGGCCATACATGATTCCCTGTAATATTGGAATTTTAGGCAATTTTTACATTGCACTACAGGGTCCCTATTCCTGTATGGTTCTACCAGGACTGAGTAATAGCACAGACTTCTTAGGCTATATATTTGCTTATTTGCAGCGTTATCCGGAAGCTCCGCTGAAAGTAAGGGATAAGGAGCTCCAGTTGGGGATTTCATATTTTTACATTCTGTGATTTGGAAGCCTTTTACTCGAAGTGCTTCCTCGATTTTCTCTGGGTGGGTGTTACTTTGTACGCCACGGATTACGACGCTGAGGATCTTGCGTCTCGTTTCGATTATGTGAAAGGGAACCTGAGATTCTTTTAAGTATTTAAGTAGGTTCACATAAATCCCTCCAGTTGATGTTTTAACCTGTGTACCCTGATTGGTCAGTACACAGTGTAGGGCTAGGGGAGAATACCTTGATGTGAATGTGTCGTTTAGTCTTGCCATGTCCCCTTGGTAGGTATTGTGAATTATGACAGGAGGCATTTGTTGTGTTGGTCTTGTCATAAATGAGTTTGCGGAGGAAACAGAAGAACCAGTACAAGAGTTTGTGTTTCTTCTTTCCCTCCTTGTTTGTGTATTTGGCGTTGTGTTTGCTGCAGGTGTTTGAGTGTTTTGTTTTATTGTTTTGTCATTCCTGCCCACTTGTTGGTAATCTGAGTCGTCTGTTGTGCTGTATGTGTCCTTGACTTCCACGTTTTGTGGAGTGTTAGTTGTCTGGGGTGAGCCAGGTTCACTGTGAGTTACTTCACGCGCATTGCCAGTGTTTGAGGGACCCGCCTCAGAGTTCAGTATATTTTGGCTCTCCTGGCATTGAGCAAGCTCTGCTAGTGTGCGGTATTCTCTTAAATAATCCTATGTACTGTTTGTTCTGTGTGTTTCGTTTATGGGCTCTGAGTATACAGAGTTCATGTCTGTTGAGACAGTAGGCATGCTCATACCAGAAGATCTCTCACCTCAAACCTGAGGATGGTCTCTGTCTGACCGGCATACGTGTGGCTTGATGTACTTCAGGCTTATCACTGAATTGTAGTTGACGGTGGTGATCTTTTCGATGTTTTTGATTAGTTTTGAGATTTAGTTTTTTTTTTTGTTTTGCTGTTTTATTAAGAGGAGGGTAGCTTCTCGTCCGAGTGAGTACCATTTTTAGATACTTAGAGTGTATAACACTGATATGAATATTTATGTATATATGAATGATGCCCCCTCTACCATAGGCTATAAATATGTGGAGAAGGGATTTCTTAAGTGCTAATTTATTTATATACCTATTTTGCTTATTTATTTTAATACTAAATTGTCTTAATTCATTATAATGCTCCCTTAATTTAGAGTTTGCACTATCATCACTTATCAATTGGCTCGTTGACCGAAATTTGTTAGTTACCGGACATCGTTGGACCTCTTGGCCCACGATCGACGGGCTTTGGGGCCATTAGGCCCGGGGTGGGCCTACCTATTTATTAAAACTTAACCTAGGTGGCTATTCGTTTTGTCCTGTTATTTTAATTTCACACACCGTATTATATAATTATAGTCGAGAGACTTAGAATGTACTATATATATCTGTGTTTCTTATTTACTACTTAAGAAGATTTAAATTCCGCGCTCAGTTGCGGATTCAAAATGACCGCGCACTCAGGAGTGCAGAGAAAAGTAGTATCTAGGAAGCGGTGAGAACAACATGGCTGCCGGGTAAGATGGTGAGGGACAGCGAGTTGGACGAGACAAGATGTCTGCGCTGAACAAAGCAACCGTCACAAATGACGCTTTCTTAATAACTAAACTGCTACTTAACCTAGAGAAAATATAATTATGTTAAAATGATCAGTAAAACATAATCCCTAACTTATGCTACAACGTATCTGTGTACACTAAGCTTAAACCACTAATTATGCACACTAATTAGAGAGCACACGCTACACACGTCTTCCAATACTAGCGGCCACCTATATACTACTTCATATACATTGTGCCAAATATGCAATTGCTAAAAGTGAGCTGTGTTCAAGCTCAAATAACGTTAATCGCATCATCTCTAGTGTTATTTTCTTTAGTACCATTAGCAAGAGCACATCGTCATCTACTAGAAACGTACTTCATATTTGAGCCCATTCAATTATGGGACGAAAAGGTATTTACATTATCTCAAATGTTTTATTTAGTACCATTAGAACGAGCACATCTTCAAGAAACAACTTATTTCATTTTTGAGTCGATTCAATAATGGGATGAAGGAAAAGGTGCCCAATATGCAATTGTTAAAAGTGAGCTTTGTTCAAGCTAAAATAACGTGAATTACGTCATCACAAATGTTGTTTTCTTTAGTAACATTAGAAAGAGCACATCTTCATCTACTAGAATCAAATTATTTCATTTTTGAGACGATTCAATTATGGGATGAAAAGTAAGCTTGAACTTAATGCGAAATTGCTTCTTGTCCACCACACTGTCAAATAATGGGATTTACTCAAGTGGCGCTTTAATTTTTCACCGATACCACTCACTATGTCAATGATGGAATATTATGTCAGGGAGTTTCAGGTCTAAAACAGATCAGATTTTTAGCTTAAGACAGATTTTAGAAAAGAAATGGGAATATAATGGTACTGTACATCAACTGTATGTACCTTGTGGATGGGTAAAATGGATTTATTTGTTTTGCAGACTGTTGTAAGTTATAGTGAAACAACTTTTTTTTTTGGTTTTCAATATTTTACCGTTACGTGTTGTCGGAGACCGATAGTTAAATTTCATACTATATAGTGTGTGGAATAGAACATTGATGAGGATAATTCACAGACAGCAGAAATGCTAGTGGCAGAACCAAGTGCATTATAGGTTCAAATGGCGATTGAGAAATAGAAGGTGTATAAGGCATCAGGTTCAGATGATATCCTAGCAGAACTGATAAAATCAGTGGGATAAAAATTTATGGACAAGATACACTGGTTGCTTAGTATGATTTTCGAAAAAGAAGCTCTTCCAGATGAATGGAAAGAATCAATTATCGTACCAATTTATAAGAAAGGACATACAACTGATTGCAACATCTAGAGGGGTATCTCATTAATTTCAACTTCGTAAAAAATTCTAACAAATATATTAGTCAGCAGACTTACTCCCTATATTGGTGACATTCTAGGAGACCACCAATGTGGATGTAGAAGAAACAGGTCTAAAACTGATCAGATTTTTACCTTAAGACAGATTTTAGAAAAGAAATGGGAATATAATGGTACTGTACATCAACTATACGTAGACATCAAAGAAGCACATGATTCAATTAAGATGGAGAAGTTATATAGTATCCTGTTGGATTTCGGAAATCCTAAAAAGTTAGTTAGACTTATACGAATGTGTCTAAATTGCACAAAGAGTAGGGTGCGTGTAGCCAAACAGTTTTCGGACACTTTCGAAATCCAGAATGGGTTGAAGCAAGGAGATGCACTATCTCGTCTACTGCTTAATTTTGTACTAGAAAATGCCATTAAATCTTTAGAGAATGTGGAAGGCTTGCAACTCAATGGTATTAATAAGCTGTTAGTTTATGCTGACTATTTAACTCATGCCCCAAATGGGAGTCAATGACCAATCACGTTTCAATGATTTCTGTTTTACAACCAATCAGAGTCGTGTTTCACGAAATATTTATCAGTGTTAGGATTATCATATATTAAACAAAGCTCCTCCTTTTTAATATTCTGAACAGGTCTGACCGTTATTTTGCAGTGACTGAGCCTATAACAAATACGGCTACCAGATTGTATATAATAGTGCTTACATGTCAACATTTGTAGCAATTGATTATACCACCAAAAAAAGAAACCACTGTTTGCACTTTCTTAAATGTATTTTTTCCCAGGTAATAATCGAGAAAAATATAATTGTCATATTTACATCATACGACATCAGAAATGAATTAATATACAGATTGATGTTGATGTGTTTCATTTTTTCTCCACTAGAGAGCATTCTTACAATATTGCGTTCCTTTGGCAATAAATAGTATGATCTGGTTTGCAGTGATAAACAAAAGAAGCAGTAGAAGCGTACCTATCGTTTCTCATTTGTTTTCAAACATCGCCGTTTACATTAAATATATAAATATTTTAAAATAACTATAGTTAAATAATGATTTGTGAGTAAACAGCTTAATTTTATTCGTTAAATAGTCCTAACAAATGCCACTCTTGATTTCCAAATTCTCTAGATAAATTCACTCCTCACTTCGTGAGTCGTGAATTTATCGATAATTTGGAAATCACTCGTGGCATTACTTATGATTATGTTGTAGTATTGGCCGATAGCGAGGATATACAAAAGAACAGCACGCACACAGTATTGAGTAACACTAAGAAATTAGGACTGGACGTAAATATCAATAAAGCTAATATATATGGTCACACGTAGAAATACATTATATAATGGAAATGGACATCTAATGACAAATGAGGGAAATTTTGAGGAAGTGGCTGAATTCAAATACCTAGGAACAATAATCACAAATAGGAATGAGTTGCACAAATAAATTAAACATAGGCTCAATTCTGGAAATGCGTGTTATTGTGCATTGTAGAGAATCTTGATGCCCCAACTCCTTTCAAAAAACCTTAAACTGAAAATAATTAAAATTATTATTCTACCAGTTATATTATATGGTTGCGAAACATGGACTCTTACATTAAGGAAGGAAATAACAAAGTATGTGAGAATAAAGTACTTAGGAAAATTTTGGACCAAAGAGAGATGAACAAACAGGAGAATGGAGAAGAATACATAACAATTAACTACATGGTATATATAGGAAGCCAGGTACAATAAGAACAGTTAAGTATCGTAAACTGCGATGGCAGGACATGTTGCACGTTTGGGGAATGAAAACCTTGCATGGAAGTTTGTTGTAGGAAAGCCAGAGGAAAACGGCCAGTTGGTAACCAAGAATGAGGTAGGAGAATAACATGAACAATGATTTTAGGGAAGTAGATTATACAGGGAATGATTGGAATGCATTAACTCAGGATAGGGATGTATCGAGAGCTTATGTCCGCCCGGCCAGGAACCTACGGGTTCAATAGTGCCAGTCAGTAAGTAAGTAGTGTTTGGAATTCATGATGTCGGCTAGGAAAAACAGCATTTTCTAAGATAATCTATCGATTTGGACTTAATTGGAAATATTTCGGATTATGAAATTAATGAGAGTGATGTAAGTTTTTTCATGGAGAATGAAAGAGTGGATGAAATCCTACTGTAGGAAAACCAGGGGGAAAACGCCAAGACCAAGAATGAGGTGGGAGAATAACATTAACGATGATTTGAAGCAAGTAGATTATAAGGGAATTATTGGAAAACATCTCAGCATAGGGATGTGTGGAGAGCTTATGAACCTACGGTTTGGATAGTGTCAGTGAGTTAGTTATTTAGTTAGATGCAAGTTTCTTACACGCTTTATATTAGCTTAACCTGAATTCGTCTATACAACGGACCTGTATCTATGTAACGGAATCTTTGAACACAATTTTTTTCCGGTTGAGGGTCTTTCCACTTTTCAGCGGTTGCCCTTTTACCAGCCGGCTGCTGGCCCTTCACATCCACATGTGTCAATCACAGAGGTAGATGATCAACAACCAGTGTAGCGGTGACATGTGGTTAGCATGTCGAGTCCCCCAGCCGTTATAGCTGGTTCCTCAACCTGGAGCCACTACTTATTTTAGCTACCCAATTGCCTCAAGATGATGGGTGGGCACCGGTCCCATACTGGCCGAAATACCATGAGAAAATGTCTTACCACATGGAGACTCGAACCAGCGCAAGTCCCGTAGCTCTGCGCCAAGGCTTCCTACCTTAACCGCTCAGCTATGGCGCGGAACTGAACACAATTTTTATGAACTTGAAACATTGGATCGACTTGAAACTTTGTATGCTTGTAAAGGACCCATGACAATACAACTATTTCATAATTTGTTTCTATAATCCTGGCCAGAATCATCAGAAAATAAAAAGAAATAATAAAACCCGGTATAATAGGTTGCGGACTTATCGACGTTTTTGTCAATCGTTGTAAGAGCTCAGTTGATAGAGCGGTGGGCTCTAGTGGTATATAATTTCAGTAATCCGTAGGTCGCTGTTTCAAATCCGGCCCGGAGGATTTTTTAAAGAGTATTAAGCAATTAAATTTTCATGGGATTTCAATTTATGAAAATCAATTAAACTAAAAATTAAAAAAATAAATAATAGTTTAAAAAAATTAAACAACACGCTTTATTAGGAAACCAAACAAAAAAATAAAAAATAAATAATAGTTAAAAATCTAAAACAGCACGCTTTATTAGAAAATCGAACTAAAAAATTAAAAAATAATTTTAATTTCCAACACGCTTGGGATAAAATTAAAGTGGTCAACAAAAAAATCATGTCCAACACATATAGAATAAAACTAAAGTTACCTACAAAAAGAATAGTTTTATCATCAAAAAGCGTGGTGTGCTTTTTATGGTTTTTACGTTTTCTTCTTAGAGACTTTACTTTTACTAATATCTGTTCATTATCAAATATATATTAATTGATAAAGCTTTTGATGGTAAAATTATTTTTTTTGTAGATAACTCTAGTTTTATTCTAGATTTATTAAAAATATTTTTTTTGACCACTTTAATTTTATCCCAAGTGTGTTCGAAATTAAAATTATTTTTTCATTTTTTAGTTCGGTTTTCTAATAAAGCGTGTTGTTTTTAGTTTTTTAAACTATTATTTATTTTAGTGATGTTTCAATAGATGGATAATCTGACGACAGAAGTAATAATGTTAGTGAGGTTTGAGGACGTTGTAGAGCTGGAAGGGAGAAGAGATAGCGATGTTAATTGCATAGGCCTAAATAGTGAAGACGTATGTTCCAGTTGGAATAATAGTAATTGAGAGAGGGCTCAAATTTTAATTTATGGATACGCCTGCGGTTCAGGTACTTGTACAAAACCCAAAAGACTCTTTAGAAAATTTTGAAAAGTGTATTTCAAGTCAGCTTGAGCATAGCTCCGTTTAACGGTTACATATTTGGCACGTTACTCTTCACCCCATAATTGAATCAACTCAAAAATGAAATAAGTTGGTTATAGTAGATGATGATGTGCTATTCCTAATGGCACTAAAAAAATTGAGATGACGTAATTAACGTTATTTGAGGTTGAACATAGCTCACTTTTAACAATTGCATATTTGACACCATGTTTACGATCCAGTAAAATCCTAGATAACTGGCTGTGAATAAAGATATTTGGGCAGTGCACTGTCGTACCCACCATAATAAATGTATCAAATATTAGTCTCCGTTTGTTTTTTTCTTCTTGAGATATTTGACCCTAAAAAAGGAATTAAATTTGATATGACAGATTTTGTTAGGCAATTTGATCCACGATGGTGACTCCTAAAGTGGACTTCCTTTCGTCGGGCTACGTTGTTCGGATTTAGGATAAAACGTTCTGCAATACATGGAAATAAGAGGTCGGTACTTGCATTTGCCTTGTAGTAACAATGAGTTAAAAATTGAATGTTGTTCGGTTTCTTGATGGATTCATCAAACAGGCCTCCATATGAAAGATCATAGTTTCCCAAACACTTGATATGATTTGAAATTTTGCAGAGTTAATTTTTAGGGTCGCCCTGAAGCCACGCCAAATTTCAGGAAAATTGGTAATAGTCAGCGTGGATTACAGTAAGAAGTATCACAACTTGAGATGGAATTACCCTATTAGTATTGTTATTAGTGTTATATAATTGTAAATATTATTAATATATAATTATCATTATTATTAAGCATTACAATCTTTCATAAATTAATTTTTATAATTGCTGCTTATTTCTCAGTTCTTTATAATGTTCAATATTTTAATACGAGTATATACTTTCAAATTGTCCAAGTCTAGATCTTACTAAAGATCTTTTTTCCGGAACATTTATGTAAATATTTTATTTATTGCTCTTTCGTCTGTTGAGAAAATTTCCTCGATTAATCAAATTCTGCTCACAATATAATGCTCCGTATATATTATGTTAGAAATATATATATTTTTTAAATTGTCCACTTTGAAATGTGCACAAAATATTTTCATAAAACATTGATTTGTATTTTCAGACTTTTGCTAAGATTTGGTTTCTCGCAGGAAAGTTATTTGAAATTTTATTATAAATTATCGGTTATCTTACTCTCCACTTGAGTTAATATGTAGGTGAACATACACGGTTATGAATAGGCATCACAGCAGGTTTCATGCTTTCAAACACAATATATTTTACCATCTCCTTCATATAGACACATAAAAAAGAAAAAAAAAAAATATATATATATATATAAATCAAATTGCTAATCACCTATATGTGCACAAAATCATAGAATAAACATCAAATTCAAATTTTTCCAAGAAAACTCATTTTTCCTTTTACTCCTATGAACATTTTTTATATTAATATAGGCACAGTAATGGACTCGCCTCCGTAGCACAGTTGGTTAAGGCCCATATACTACAAGCAGGAAAGTCGGTTATTAGGATTTTAAAACCGGCCATAATTTCCTGGTGGCCGGCACAATGATCTTCTTGTCGATTCAACTTTAAATGGAAATGATTACCATATACATGTTCTATGGATAAAACTGTTTTTTTTTACTAGGCTGACAATCCAGCTCATATCTCGTCCAAATTATACAGAAAGGTAGGAAACGTAACTGTTACTACACTAAAGCTTGTAATTTTATCTCTAAGTTTTTAATGTTTAGAAAACGTGAAACCTTTCGTATATTTTCAAAAGCAATATTTTAGTTATTACTAGCATTTTAGCATTTTGTTTGCTTTCCTGCCCTGTGAATTATGTATTTTGTCATGCTCGTCTCTTTGTATAACAGACTCTCATGGAAGTTAGAATAGATACATATTTTGATGATACGAATTATGTTACCAAGATGTTAGGTATCATTGATAAATACACCAATTTTGCCCAGACCTTGCAACACAGTAGCACTGTCGTACCCACCATAATAAATGTATCAAATATTAGTCTACATTTGTTTTTTCTTCTTGAGATATTTGACCCTAAAAAAGGAATTAAATTTGATATGACAGATTTTGTTAGGCAATTTGATCCACGCTGGTGACTCCTAAAGTGGACTTCCTTTCATCGGACTACGTTGTTCGGATTTAGGATAAAACGTTCTGCAATACATGGAAATAAGAGGTCGGTACTTGTATTTGCCTTGTAGTAACAATGAGTTAAAAATTGAATGTTGTTCGGTTTTCTTGATGGATTCATCAAACTGATATAGCGCGTGATGTACCTCACATATTTTTTCGGGGGAAATGATCTGTCTGCTGAGAACATATTATGCCCTCACACTTAGAATCACTGACGTAACTCAGCAGTAATTACAAGACAAGGGTTCGATAACTTATAAAATATAACTTAATCTATCTTGCTCACACGAAATAATGGTACGCTCTTCGGAAAGGGTACGAGTATTGTGTGGTTTCCCCTTGATATAAAGCATTTCAGGATATTTCGCGAATGGGCTATATCTTCTTTGTATAGATACAGCAGGTTCAATGCATTGGTTTCAAGGAACTAGCAGTATATTATGTACAATTGTCTTTGTTATATAGGAACTGTTAAATGTTCAAACTATAAATTTCGTTGCAATATTTGATAACAGAGAGAACGAGACCTTCCTCTCGCCTCGGACAAACCAGTGCCCTCCGATACATGTCTAGTAATGGAAACATTGATGAATGAGCTAACAAAAAATGTAAACAATCTATATAATTTTGAAGAAGATTTTCGGGCTGTAGACCGTGGTCCCGAGGCTTGAAGTTCCCCGACGTTTCGCCAGAGACTACGTCTGGCATCCTCAAGAGTTATCTTGAGACTGGCAATTCTGTCCGCTGTCTGTCCTATTTATACGTTCACTGCGATGTGTTCGTAAGTTGTATATACCATCTGATTGGTCAGCGTTAGAGACTTCCATTGCTCCAATGAGATTGCTTTTTGATGGTCTAGTCGACTGCACGTTATATCTGCCTTCTGATTGGTCACCGGTAGGGGCCGTGCAGGAGAGCGACTAGAAGACTAGATGACTAGAAGAAACTTCACTTCTTACTAGTTATTATAGACACAGAAGAATACAACCGAAAAATCACCCAGTTACTCGATCCTGGTAATTACCGTAAGCTGTCAGACGACCCAACTAAACGGATACTATGAGAAACTAACAAATTAATAAAGGCCTCCTCGCTTCCCGACGACGTGAAGAAAGAACTTCAGAAGAACGAAGCCCAGCCACCAAGACTATACGGATTGCCTAAAATTCATAAGAGAAATGCCCCTTTAAGACCGATCGTCAGCCAAATAGGATCACCTACTTACAACCTGGCTAGGTACCTCTCTACTTTATTGAAACCACATACTAACAACAGTGACACTTATGTCAAAGACTCAATGCACTTCTTAGAAAAACTAAAAGAGATAAAATTGCAACCGGACGATATAATGGTGAGTTTCGACGTGATCTCACTATTCACCAAAGTTCCAATAAATGAGACTATTCACCTCATTACTACCAAGTTTCCTCAAGACATCATAAAACTTTTCGAATACTACTTAACCCGTCAGAACACGCACATAATTTTGCACAGTTAGCACACGCGCTGGGTATTTTTTACCCGAAACTTTATTAAGTGATATTAACAGGAAAATGTAATTTTTAGACTATTCTATAATTATATCTTTATTTTGACAATGTCTATCCCTCATTTGACCATGTCTAAATTATTTATTGTTTAATTTAACAATACATAAAATAAGATCTAAGTATGTACTACATTTTCTTCACAAAAGTACTGTAGTTTAATGTATTAGTTCAGTGCCAACAAAAATTATGAAAATGTCATATATATATATATATATATATATATTTAGCAGCCACTCACACATTATGTTCACTTCCTGAATCGGGATTTGAACCCCCCTAAAAAAATTAACATTGCACATGAGCATTAACTACACAATAATGTTCTTCAGAAAAATACTGCAATATTATGTTTCTTGTTCAGTGCTAACATTAATTAGAAATAAATAATGATTATAGCATTTGGGAGCCACTCACTCAAACACTATTGTCACTTCCAGCATCAGAATTGGCACACCCCTCGCAGAAAGGCACAGAATGTTCTTTACAGATCATCTTGGTACAGCTGTGGCATGAAGTAAGTTGTTTTACGATCTTTCTACTTCGGACATACTTCACATCGAACTGAAGACATCTTCATACGTTTCTGTGTTGATTGGGTTTGTTCCTCCGCACCAGCCAATCTTCGAATAGTGGATCTATTTTCTCCAATAAGTTCCATCTTTACCTTTGTAACTAACAAACTGAGACAGTGGAGCATCATCCTCATAGTCTTCATCACTCATAGTTGCTTCCTGTTCTGTATCAGAATTATGTTCACTTTCGGAGAGATAATCGGCTTCATCTCCTGATTCATGTTCAATAACATCTTCATTTAGCCAGTTTACTATTTGCCCACTTTGCCTATATTATAAGTCCATTTTGTAATGGAAAATAGAAATGGCGCACAAATAAAATGATTCACTATTTATGTTACTTATTCACACGCACTGGGTAATTCTTACCCAATCTTGATATATGCATGCATAAACCCCTGCAGTCACAGGAAAACTAACTAAATCTTACATAGAACAATGCAAAAATATCTGAAAGAAAGGTACTGAAAACGGCAGATAAATTTAAATTCAAACACAGTGTTGCCAAGAAAAAGGATAACGTCTGGGTATTTTTTACCCTGGCGCGTGTGCTTACGGGTTAACCACCAGCTATTTTCTATTCAACAACGACTTCTACGAGCAAATAGATGGAGTAGATATGGGCAGTCCCTTGAGTCCAGTAGTTTCCAATTTCGTCATGGAAAACTTTGAGCAAACATGCTTAGATACGACACCTATCAAACCCAAGATATGGCTTCGCTATGTAGACGACACCTTTGTATTCTGGAACCACGGGGAAGAGAAATTAGTCCAATTTGTGACACACATCAACAACATAAACTCCAGTATACAATTCACCATTGAAAAAGAAACAGATAACAGCATAGCATTCCTAGACATCCTGATCAAAAGGGAAGAAGACGGCAACATTTACCACACTATCTACAGAAAACCTACCCACACGGACAGGCATCTTCATAAAACCTCGAATCATCACCCTAAACAAAAATTTGGAATCATCAAATCATTGACAGATCGAGCCAAAAAACTTTGTCATCCGGATTTATTAAAAACGGAACTTCAACACTTCCAGACGGTATTCACAGCCAATGGGATACACCCAGGAAATAAATCAACCGAGCCAATCATCTCAGACGACACAACAGCAACAGCAGAAAGGAATCAGAGGAAAAAACTTCAACCAGGGCATTTTTACCGTTCATCAAGAATGTAACGGACCGCACTGGAAAACTACTAAAGAAAGAAGACATAAAGACAGTATACAGGCCTACCAAGAACATCAAGAACCTTCTCAGACCTATAAAGGATCACCTCCCCATCCTCATCAGACATCAGGCATATACAGGATACCATGCAGTTGTGGAAAAGTGTATATAGGCACCACTAAACGCACCATCGCAACCGGACTTAAGGAGCATGAAAGATACAGTCGTCTTAAAAAATGGATAAGTCGGCAGTAGCAGAACACTCTTTACTTGATGGCCACAGAGTACAACACCAGAATACAGACATATTGTCTAACTGCACACACTATTTTACCCGTCTACAACGAGCAGCCATCGAAATATTAACACATAAAAACAGTTTCAACAGAAAAGAAGAATCATTAAAAGTCAACAAAGTATGGATACGGGTTCTAAAAAAAGCAAAACGTAAACCTCTACAAACACAGTCGAATAGACTATCAAACAGCAATCTCAGTGGAACATGGAAATTCCTACCGCTGACCAATCAGAAGGCAGATATAACGTTCAGTCGACTAGACCATCAAACAGCAATCTCATTGGAGCAATGGAAGTCCCTAACGCTGACACATCAGAAGGCAAATACAACTTACGAACACATCGCGGTGAACGTATAAATAGGACAGACAGCGGACATACAGCCCGATAATCGTCTTCAAGATCATCATAGCAACTTCGGCCGTGAAAGTCTATGTGAATACAATCTATATAATTTCTTACTCTTAACAACTAACCTTAATTTAGTGAACATCTCCGTTCATTATGAAAACGAGAATTGGAAATTTTAATATCCTATGATCAGCAGAAAGAGAGACTTTAACTAGATTACAATTAGGAGGAGACATTTCAATAGTATCATCAGAATAGGAGAAACGTTATGATTAGAATGAGGAATGACATTAACTATTTTAAGGTTAGGAGAAGAAGATTCATTAACTATATTATGATCAAGAAGAGAGAATTTGTCATTACTGAGAAATGGACGAAAATATATTTTACTATCAAAAAGTGGAGTGGTATTAACAATAATATGGTCAGGTGGAGGAGAGAATAAATGTAGGAGGACATTAAAAATACCATTACAAGAAGCAGACAATAATATCAGGAATATTCGAGACTTCAACAGTACTATGATCAGGAGGTGTCGATGTTTAACTATAATTATCAAACTGCTATCAAGAGGATTGGAGACTTTAACTATACTACGATCAGGTGATACTGAACGAGAGTAGACAACTCCTTACACGTAGATACTTATTTAGTCATCACTTTCGGTGAGTAGAGCTTAATATTTCATCTACGATCCTTAACTAAGAGTGCTAAGTTCCTTAATTTTAGGAATAATTAAACCTTTTTTATTTCCTTCTTTTCTGAGATTCAACGTAATAGTACTTCCGTTATAATTTGTATTGTCCTCCAAGGCATATTTGTCTTTGTCACTATTTCCTTATAATTCTATGATCCTTGCGGTTATGTATTTACAAAATAATATTCTACAACTGTACATAATATTAGCTTGTTATTGTAAATAACATTATTCCAGTAACAATATATTACAATATATTTGGAACACAGGGTTATTTAGGATGTACTGAACCTAAGAGACGAAGTTAATCTATTCCATGCCTTCTATGATACCATAAGCTATCATTAATTTCACCAAATGTTTAGAGTCTATTAGGTATCTTTCATACATAATAATTTTGTGATTGTTTTATTATTGTTTATGTGGTGTTACTGCACTTTTAACTAATTTTATTCCATGAACGTTGAAATGGTATATAATTTCGTGCTGTGATCTGCTATATAGTTTGAAGGGGATACTCCTTATTACGCGGAATCCTCATTGTGTTTCAGTTGCAAGTATATATTGATCCTACATTACCTTATCTGCAATTTTCTTAAAACTTTTCACAGTGTATTTATAAACATAGTTATCAATTTTGGTAAATGCCTCCCATACTATATTTTACTACAGATTATGTATAATCTAAAAATCCAGTCTATATGTTTTCGTCGTAACTAAATGTTAAAATTTCGCTTACGAACAAACATTTCTTCCATCCTTGTTTACAAACCCATTGACTAATTTAAATATTTTGTTTTTGGAAATGGTTTTGCATATATTCAAATTGGGGTTTCTTCCTGTCAAGTTTGTATGGTAATGCTTATTGTTAAGTACTTTTCCTATGGCGCGAAATTGAACTACTTTACAAATATACTTTATTTGTACAGCACAAAACGGTGTATTGTATTTTTCAGTCGCCTTATGATTTTTTCTAACTCAATATAATCTAAACTACCGCTCTCTTTTAACTTGTTTTCTAAAGATTTAAGTTTTATGAAACATCGCATCGCTGTTGTTGCAGTATTGGCTATCAACTATTTTTAAAACTAGTGCAATTTCATTTATGATTTTTCCTATCTGCGCAACTTCGAGATGATAGCTAGTATTTTCTAATGTTAGGGCCTTATTCTATCTTTCTATTATAGTCACCAGTTCTTGGAGTGTTTGTTTATTAAATACTAGTTATTTGTTAACTATTCAACAGTAATAATATAGTTCTGGTACTGAAATTACACATGTATCTGATTATAACAATCACGTTTTGCGACTTTTAGCACATAATATATTGGCACCTTCTTCAATTTGATATCTGTGAGAGCAGTTTTTTATAACACTGAATTTTCCCCTAGTAATTACTTCATATCAGTAGGCATGTGAATGTAAACGAATACTTAATTCATTACCTTTTAATTATAATTTTTACATAATATTTGTGGACGGTGTTTTTAAAAATATACGTATAATATTACACCCACATTGTTATTGTATTATTATAAATTTTATTGTTATATTATAATCAATATACGAATATATTACTGTTAACATTACACTAGTCTGCGGGATATCAGATGACTGAAAACTAATTAGTGGTATTGGTTGACATTTCATGCTGATTTCTGAACTGTACTTAGTTTTCTTCTATCGCGTACAGTTTTTTCACAATTGACCTAATCTGTTTTCAAATATGTATTGGTGAGAGCATAATATGTGCAAGAGGATAATGAGTATTGTTGGAGGGAAATTTGTCAATTCAGGCCTCTAAAGCCTTTAGGTTGGCACAGCTGCTGCTGAGGTTGTTATATGGTAATGTTGGAAGTATTGTTCAACTCAGACACTTGCATTATGAATGCCGTTCTCATTTTATCTCTCTAACCAATTTCCAAACCCTCCAATTAGAATTGGTATTACCATAAAGAAAATTATGATAAAGGCGTGGGCAGTAACAATAACATTATATATGTGGCTGCAAGTACGACAATATCTACACACAAGTGTGTGAACAATCCTATTGTTTTCTGCTATATTTGTGGAAATTATACAGTGTTTAAGCAAAGAACGGATATTACAGATTTTGTGAAAAAACTTACTATGCTTATTTTAAAGTGAAACTTGGTGTCAGGATAAGTTTTGCGCGCCGTGTTGCGCTATTGTTTGCCACTATTGCGTTGAAAAGATAAATTTGTGGACAAAAGGAAAGAAAACATGTATGCCGTTTGCAATTCCTATGGTGTGAAGGGAGCCTAAATACCACCTTAATGACTGTTTTACTTCTGATTGCTTAATGTTCAGATGTTCAATTCAGAAACTGAGAACCAAATTTTATATCCAAGCATCCCTTCAGCCATTAGGCCAGTTCCATATGGAGAAGAGCTGCCTGTTCCTCATCCTGCCGCTATTTCACAGAACCTCACACAAGATGATGTTGAAAGTGAACTTGATGCAATCACTGACGACGAAACTGATTATGTAGATCAGCCGGGGGACGGTTTTACTCCAATATGGTGTCCTCAAAGTGATCTTAATGATGTAGTTCGTGATCCTAATTTGCCAATGGAATCTGCAAAACTACTTGGATCACGGCTTAAAAGTAAGAATCGTCTGGAACCTGGAGACAGTTTATAGACTCATCAAAAAGGAGTCTTGAAGGTGTGTTACTGTGTAATCGGAATATGTATGGGTCCATGCCTATTGCTCATTCAGTTCAGATAATGGAGACATTCGAGAACATGAAGTAACTATTAACGTATGAGGAACGTAGGTGGCTAATCTGCGGTGACTTTAAAGTTATAGGAATATTATTTGGCAACAAGCTGGTTTCACAAAAATGCCATGCTTTCTATGTGAATGGGACTAACGGGCAAAACAAAAACATTGGAATGTGAACGTTTGGCCAGAGTGGAGAAATTTTGTGCCTGGAACTGAAAACATCCTGCACCCACCACTACACATCAAATGAGCATGATTAAGCAGTTTGTAAGGGCTCTACCACAGGATGTTCATTGCTTCAAGCACCTTTGTACAAAATCTCCATCCATCACGCAAAAAAAAAATTAAAGCTGCAATTTTTGTTGGACCGCAAATAAAAAACTGACGACGGATGAAGATTAAAAAAATAAATGAGAGAGAAAATGAAGACTGGACCGATTTCCGATCTGCTACTGAAAACGTACTAGGGAATAACAAAGATCCTAATTACAAGGCAATTGTGGAAAAATGTTGGAACATTTCAAAAAGTTGAGTTGTAACATGAGCGTGAAAGTTCACTTTTTGTATTCCCATACCGACTACTTTCCTGAAAATCTGGGACATTATAGTGAAGAGCAAGATGAACCTTTTCACTAGGATATTAAGGAGATAGGGAGGAGGTACCAGGGAACGTGGAATGAAACTATGGTGGCCGACTGTTGTTGAATGTTGAAGAGGAAGACTAAAACGGAGGAACTTCAAGCAAGTCAAAGAAGAGAAGTTTTCAAAATTAATGGTACAACATTTGCTTCCTGTTTTCTTACGGTTTCAATATTAATGGGACACCATTTGCTTTGTTTTGTTACAAGGTAGTCACGAAATTATTACGACAGTTCTTTACAGTAATTTTAACATATGTTTTTAACAAAAAAATCTTGAGTGAAGTGAAGTTTGAATATATTTGTGCTTATAGTAGTTAAAATCGTGAAAACATAATTTCTTGGTTTGTCTAAAAACCCGACCTGATTGACCAAAATGGAAATCATTTCTGGAATCAGTAAAAAAAATTGATTTAAAAACACCTATTTTAAATAATCTTCTGACAAAAAGTTTTAAAATGCAGGCTTGTGTTATTATTCACTATGCATTAACATCAAAATTGTGTTCCTTTTTATTATCGTTATTAGTTGACAATTTCACAACTTTATAATTAAATAAATATTTGATTTTGAATTTCTAGCCATTTTAATCAAACTTTCTTGTGTTCTTATATCTATGTATTCGTCTCATTAAATTTTCCATTTAATTAGCCAAACGTTCAGACATTATATACATACATATTCTTTTGAATTCAACCTAGGATTTAAGGAGAGATCAGGGCTTGCTTGGTTTAGGCTAGGGGCATGGAAATTTCTAAAAATTAGCGACGATCACGATATGCGAATATGTCCAATGTGCGGGAACTTTGAAGATGAGATACATATATTAGGAAAATGTAATGATTTAGAATATTGGAGACGTCAGTTATTACCGGAAAGATTTCTAAATTCAAATCGGGAAAGATTGGCATGCTACGAGTTATTGGTAAATCCAGAAAATTGGATAAACCTCGGTAAATTTCTGGACAAAACGCGAAAAATAAGGACAACACTCATTCATGAATAAATATATGTTATCAAAATGCAATACCATTAATTATTAACAATTATATATAAATTAATTAGTGTATAATGCTGTTGTGTTATTATTTAATTGTAATATTAATGTGTTTTCTTATGTAATTATAATGTTAATGTTTTTTTAGTGTATAATGCTATTGTGTTATTATTTAATTGTAATATTATTGTGTTTTCTTTATGTAATTGTAATGTTAATGTTTTTAGTGAATAATGCTATTGTGTTATTATTTAATGGTAATAGTTTAATTGTGTTTTCTTTATTTAATTGTAATGTTATTGCTGTATTTGTTTATTTTTCTTTACACTAGTACCAATTATTACTTTATTGTAACGGACTGTCAACAGCACGTACGGCTTACTGCCCGTGCGACCCATATTTGTAAATAATATTGTAAATATCTTACTTTTTGTCTAATAAAGTCCTACTACTACTACTACTACATACATATTCCCTCCAAAAGTATTACATTAAATTTTGTTCCTAACTATCTATGTGATGTATTCCATAGTGTCCCCATTTATGTGGTTTCACGTATCGGTTTATTGTTATATTTTATTGCTTTGGTCAACATGTACGTTAGAATGTTGTGTGGAGTTATGTTTTCAATTTAACTTATGAAATTACTCTAACGGTGAAGTGAACTATCCTGCTTACTGAAATTGACAAAAATTTAATACGAGGGGATAGATCACGTAATAATGAACAAATATAACTAAGTTAGGTAAATCCAAACTATATTCATATTCCAACAATATGGAAAGAATGGCACTGCAGAATAACATATGTCTGTTATGCATTAAGAATGGATTTGGCTGCAGCCTTTTGGGACAAGTTCCTACATTGAAACCCGCATGAATGAAGCAAATATTCAACCTCAAAGTTAGTTTAGTTTAGTTTATCCAGAATGTTTGATTCTCAGTTTTCCGTGGTATGTAATTTTGTTTCAAAACACGAAGCACAAAATCACCAGATTTGTTATACGTCCATTGCAAAAGTCGCAAATTAAGAACTCGTTGCTAAATTTCACGTGAGCTACATGCATTAATTTACACAACAAGTTTATTATACAGGATGCAGAAAAAACAATGGCCCATTTTAAACATGTTATTTTGGTATGAAGAAATCATCATCATCACTCCAGGGATTAGGCAATTGCCCGTTCCGACTTCATAATGCATCAGCCAAACGTCTTCTACATCTTCTAACATCACGTCCTCCTCTTGCTTGATAATTTCTTGCTAACAATGGATTTCCCTCCTTACTCATTCCATCCATATGATCAATTTATTTCTGTCGTTAATTCGTGACCTTATCCAATAAAGGCTGTACTTCCAATTCTTCTTTTATATCCTCATTTTGTATTCTATCAAGTCTTGTACATCCTTTAACTTGTCTTAGCAACCACATCTCCGCCGTCTGTATTATATCCTTCTGTTTTTTCATTGGTGCCCAAGTTTCACATCCATACAATATTGTGGGAACCGCCATAACATTATGAAGAAATACAATTAGAAATTATTAGTGTACATTGTTCCAAAGAACACATCCTACCATTAATAGCACACGTCACGTATTGTAAATTATGTCCTTTAGGTGTCCACCATTGTTGACGACCCAATCTTCTGCGCGAACGCGCACATTCTGCATAACCTTACGAAGAGTGTCACCTATTTTGTGCTCGATTTCGACATGAATGTTGTTTTTTTAGTCTTCAAGATTTGTTGGTTGTTAGCATACACTTTGGATTTTAGGAATCCCCACAGAAAAGAATCACAAGGCGATAAATCGGGCCAAAGGCATGGTCAGTTGACATTGCCAAAGCAGCTCTTACTCTAGCAATATTGTCCGGGTGTGAACCGTACGTGGCCTATCAGGTGCCTTATCGTTTGTTGCAGATGCTGTTGCTCTGAACTGCTGGACCCGTCCCGTAATCGACTTCCGAGATTTCCGATTTCCGTGACTTCCGACTTCCGAGACGGAACTTGATCAATCACTGTCACGACAATTGAAAAACGTTTTTATTTCAAACGCACGGTTTTCGTTTGACCAACGTTCCATACTGACAGGCAATGCTTTGAACTGCAGTACGCATTGTTGCCAATATCAACTCTCTAAGAAGCCGTGTCCAATAATGGCGGGCAATTTAAAATGAATAATTTTTCTGCCGCATCCGTTAGTTAAAAATTTTTCAATATTGATGTCTATAAAATTAGCAATCTTATAAAGGTAATTTTACATATACCTTCATTTTATAAATAATTGTAACCTAAGCCTGAAATGTCTTATTTTGAATTAGTTTCCATGAAACTCTCAGGTAGATTATGATATTATTGTAATGTATCTAGTTACAAGACAAGAATGTATTAAGTTGGAATATGGTGTGGCTGAGATTTTCAGCCAAAATGTTCTACACTATTTACATATTATTTCCATATACCACTTTAGACGAAGTTGCAAACATATTATCGATTTCTTTAATGGCGAATTTGCATTGGATTTTATTAGAATACAACAATTATAATAATTCTAAAATTAAAAACTAATGAAAATTTGACAAATGAAAATATTATCTATAATGGTCCATACTCCCTTGATTTTATAACGATCTCCTATATCCACTAAAATTAAATCCATAACCCACTTCCCAATGTGCCAGTTCATATCTGCGAAAATTAATATCCACTCATTGTGATATCCACTGTATGTTGCGCCAGTAAGTGTTAAATATTATTATTGAAGACAATAATTTGTTACATATTTATGGGTCGCATTTAAAAATGTATATCCGACTTTGTATTTTGTTCTGATTTTAAAATGAACGTTAGACATGCCCAACACTAATTAAGAAAAATGAAGTTAAATCAGAAAGAAAGCACAAAAAATTAATAAAGCACACTTTTTTTATTCAGTCCAAAGAATAGTATCTTCTTGTAATTTAAATGTTGAAAACGGGTAAGATATCTTCAACGAAGGGCTAAAATTGAAGAAAAATATTTAACCCAAATATATTTATGTGCTTTTTCTGAATAAATATTAATATAACGTACTTCCATACCACACAATAAAGAAACTCGTTAAATATTTCGTTAGACCAACCGTTATTTACGTGTATGTATGTGTATATCACCTTCCTTCTTTTTTTTCACCTGCAATTTTTGTTGTTGAAATAAAGTAATTTCTCACCACGGTTCTTTAACTTCCTCCTCTGCCAAGGCAATGACATTGGTTACCGATATAGTTCAACTTTTTCTATTATTCTCTTTAATCATGCTACAGCAAAATCTTCTTTGATTTAATTTGTTGAATTTTTGGTCACTTAGTTGTTCGTGTTAGCTACCAAAATCGCAATGTATAATGCGAAATCACCCAGGTTGTGTGATGGTGAATTTATGAAAGACTGTAAGAAAATATGAGCTACAATTTTATGCCCTAATCCGATTGTGTTATTTGACGCAATTAGTTTTTCTCACACAATATTGTTACTAGCCGTATACAATATCTTGCTGGTAATTTTTTCACAAGTTAATGGAAGTTGTAAGCAATTGTATTGTATTTCCTTAACTTGTATTTTTTATGTACTTGGTTGGAAAGAGTTTTTTACTTTATCTCTAAATTATATTTTTTTAGTTGAAACATCGTAGAAAAAATATAAAGTGATATATATATATATATATATATATATATAGGCTATATCAAATTTAATTTGTGGGAATATATATATATATATATTCCCACAAATTAAATTTGAAGATACTTAAACTATTAACCCACATTAAATCCACAACATTTTAAATTTATAAATCATTTATAAATTGTTGTAATTAAGCTCAACTAAATATTTTTTAAATTACCATCAGTAATCTGAATTAATGTATTAATAAAATTATTAAACTCTAAATTAATTGTTGATATAACCAGCAAAGTAGGCCTACCAATGGCAATTTTATTAGGGGTGTGATATTCGAATAAGTTACAGAAGAACGGTTAGATTAAGCGCCAATGCGAGATACAACAGGCACTAACATATTATCATGTGTAGAAGAAGCTGTAGAGAATTTAGATATTTTATGAAGTTCACTTGTATCTGTAACCACAGATGAAGTACTTGCTATGATAGAGTGTAGCTTGGAAATTGTGTAATATCTCAAAAACGAACTAAAAAATAAATGTCTGGGAAACCATTGCATTATTCATTAAGAAAACATTAAAAGCGTTTTGCTGAATGAAGAGAAGAGTGGTGCAGTTAAAACAGTAAACATAATCAGATCACAAAGAGTTCTTGAAAGATCTTGATTGCGAGTATGTGACATACTGTACTTTCAGTGAAGTGAAATGATTCAACAGGGATAAATTGTTGAATAGAATCTTCGAGTTACTTGATGAAATGGAATAATAGGCTTAATATGTGCTAATATGTAATACGAACATTATACCAATAAATCATAACATTGTGATATGAGATTAAAACTATTTTATCCTCATTCAAAGCCAAACATACTTCTGATCTTTAAATTAATATGTTTTCAATATTCAAGAACATCAAATATTGCACGATACCAAAGAAAGGTTTAATGTTTCTTAATAGTGACTAGCCGCCTCTGAGTGGACGACTGTACAGTGTACACTTCAGAATCTGTTCTTCTGATGATGTGCTAATCGATCTTTAATTAACTCACTCAACAACTGATCCCTGCAGAGCATGTTGATTTAATGGGCGTCCATGGCTGCCTGACTCAAATAAAAAGATAAATAATACCTACCAGTATAATTAATAATATAAAAATTACTGTAATTGATAAAATTATACAACGTACGAAAAGTAAAAAATGAAGCGCTACCATCTTTTCAGATACTTTTTAAAACACCGATAAGAATTGTAGTCCTAATAGGGTGCATTAAACTAATGCTTCGCCACAATACCTTAGTTCGAATTTAATAAAGCATTACACGTTGCTACTTGGCAACGAACTACCGTAAATTAATTTCATCTTAATATGTTTTTACAATTTCTTTCTTCCTTTTTTTTCTAATTTCTGTATCCAATTTTGCAGGTGTTAAACATTAAGTAATGTAATTATATATGTAAGTATTGTCGCGGGTTTTATAGTTTTGTCTGCACAATAAATAAAAAGGCATATTTTATAACTTGATCTATAATGTAACGGAATATGAAGCAAGACCTCTGATGTGTGCATAAAGTGTCAAATAATGTCTCCTATGTGTAAAATACATACATAGAAGTCACTGTCGTGCCAGTATAACAGATATGAAACATAGGAGTTTTCATAATGTTTTATAGTGTTATGTATAGTATTATGTATTACTCGTGCACAATGGAGCGTTTGTCACTCTATAGAACTCGCCATAATATGCCCATAATCTATAAGAACAAAAATAATACTTTTTTCATAGGTGGGAATGTAGTGGCAGCGATGATTTTGATTATTATTATGGCTATATTAATCCGGGCAGAAATGTGGACTACATGCATATCTTGACGTAAACAAATAAATTTAGATTTAAGTAATATTAAATTGCATTACCAGTAGACGAATGTGTCCAAATATGGACCAATGTGACGAAATATCATTTTACTTTGTGTATAAAAAATAAACTATTCATATTACAATTAAATATATCTATCAGAATTATGTCCTACATTCTTCCTTGACTTAGTATGAATCTTATATTTTTATTACAAATTAACAGTAAAAAAACTATAAAATAAAGTAATTATAAAGGTACCAAAAAATTAGTAGAAGCTATAAAAGCATTATACAAAGGATCATATCGAATATAAAAGTTGGAAATCATATAACAAAGGGATTTACTATTATAAAAGGTTTAAGGCAAGGTTGCAGTTTATCTCCAACTCTATTTGAAATTTATCTCGAAAGAGTACTAAGAGACTGGAGGATACAATGTCAAAAAATGGGCATACCCATCCAAAATACACATGTATATTCACTACGTTTTGCAGATGACCAGGTATTAATAGCACAGGACCACGATGACATAAAATATATGGCTATAAAACTAAAAGAAGAATATGAAAAATGGGGACTTTTTATAACATTGAGAAAACTAAATACTTGTGTATAGGAGAATAAATTGAAAATATAAATTTCAACAATGGAGAAGAACTAAAACCTAGTATTGAATGCACTTATTTAGGAACAACATTAGACCATTCAGGCGATAACACAGTGGAAATTAAAAATAGAATCGCACCAACAAAACAAGCAATAAATGCTTTAAACTCTGTTTGGTGGAGTAAAAATATTACACAAAATAGAATATTACGAATATATGAAACCATAATTCAGAGCATTTTAACATATGGTACTGAAGTCTGGCAAATTCCTACCAGGGAAATGAAAAGAATTTTAAGTACAGAAATGGACGTTTTAAGAAGATCAGCTGGAAAATCTAGAATGGATAGAATACGAAATAAATGAATAAGGGAAATTATGGGTGTGCAAGAGGAGCCGGACATCATAGATATTACAGAAAAGAAAATATTACAATGGTATGGTCATGTCAAAAGAATGCCAGAGCAAAGATTGCCTAAAATTGTTATGGGATGGATCCCAATGGAAAGGAGGAAGAGAGGAAAACCGAAGAAAAACTTGGATAGAAGGGGTACAAGCAGCTATGAATATCAGAGGAATGGAGGAAGATCAATGGATGGACAGAGAGGAATGGCGTTTGGTTTCCGGAAGGTGGCGGCAGCTGACATGATACCGGGTGGTGATGATGATAAAGATAGCATTATGTGAAAAATATATCAAAATTTACGCTCTAGAATAAGTTAAAACATTTATTATTAAAAAACTGTCTTAATATTTTAAGAGGTCAAAATATATTTAGTAATACATTAAAATTATATAAAATTAAAGTAGATATATATATATATATATATATATATATTCTATTTGTAAAAATTATAAACCCAGTTATCAAATTCTGTATTAGCACAGTCATTATGTGACCAATGTCCACCATTACTCTTGATTCACATGTCTTCTTGAGTGTCTTAGAAGAAAAGTTATTGACAGAACACAAATTCCGCATCCGCAGAATCAGGAGATTCTTGACCTATTTAAACATCACGCTATGTGGCAAACTTATCTCTGTTATCATGAGTGCCTGTGTGGTCATCTATCGTGTCCGTGTTCATCTTCTTATTTACTGTAATTTTTTATTCTTATACTATATTATCGCTATGTTTCGTTTCCGTTCCGTTTTCGGTTTTTTTCTGTCACTATACTAGTTTCTGTGCGTTAATTTTCATTTGGTAAAAAAGTTATAATTGCTCCATAGTTTCTGTTAGATGCTTAAGCATTTTTTTAGAGATGTAGGGCTTAATTTGGATCGAGTTACAAATTCCAGAGTCCTACGATCAGAAACGGAAGGTTAAGATACACGAAAATATTTATTTTCTGACTCTGTTTTAGGTTTATTCATGGATGTTCTATCCTCATAATATACTCTACTAACATATATTCAAGCAGTGTAGTGAACACAATTTGTATTCCTGTTTTCGTAGCGGCTGGTTCATCTGACACAGACGAAACAAAACCGTTCAATTTGTACTTATAAATTCTTCGATGCGTGCTTAAAACTTACTTTATTTCCTTTTATTATTTTTATAGCTTTAGTCATTTCTTTTTTAGTATTTTCGTCTATTTTTTAGGCTGATGAAGACATTCGGAAAACATTAATATCACTTTAATGGAATAGATATTTCACCAGATGTGTATCAAAATTATCTCAGTCGAAAGCTCTCGACTTTGTGTTCTATTCCTTTCTTCATCTTTTCTATCGCTTTCTTTGCGTCACTCCTACACAAGTAAAGATGTGCGATTTATTTTCTTACCAACGTAGAATACAACATATAACAATTCATTTATAGATATAACAGTTTGCTTTGTTATTTTAAGAGTCTTACTATTTCGTTAAGTTCACGCTTTGAAGCAGAATCGTAGGTAGAGATCAAGCTGCATAACTTATATGGATGTGTGGTAAATATTATTTTATTTTCTATTTAATTATTGCTTATATTCGACATGAATGTGCTTATGTTTATTTGATATTATTATTTTGTTTAATTATGTAAATCATGTCACAGCTTTTTATCACATAACTAGCGGACCCGGCAGACGTTGACCTGCCTGAACGTTCAATTCTCGTGTCTTGGCCGGACGATAGAAAATGTGTTCCTTTTTTTACCATAAAATTAATTAAATTATAATTTCGCAAGAATACTCCTCACTGTGGCTCAAGAAGCATGCATTATGTTGTCACATTGTTGTTGCGCGGAATATGTCGGTAATGCAGTTCACTACACATCTGACATAAAAAAACATAAACCCGAAAGCAGCGCCACTTACCGGATCCAGTTGTGATTATAAACCATTCAGGGATAGACTCAAACACACACACAAAAATATCAAAATCGGTCCATTCGTTTAGGCAGTTTTTAATTTAGGATTTCGAGTAAACCTCAACTTCCAATTGTCTGATTTCGCTCATTTTTGGACAATACCTACCTCGGTTTATTATAATAGGATATACAGAGTTTTGTCGTGAAACATCGAAAATTGTAACGGCTACAGCTATTTTTTAATGTTCACTTCTGGTGAACTCTTACACCTAATGGTTTTAGAGGATCCAATTGTGAATCTAAACCATTGAGGGACCCAATCAGACACACACAAAAATCAACAAAAGCTGTCCAGTTGTTTAGGGTTTACGAGTTCAGTTACAAACACGTGTACAGAAGAATTGTATATATATATATATATATATATATATATATATATATATATATACGGCGTGCGCTGCTACTCCTAAATAAATGAGAATGTGTTTTTACCACCAGCCGTGCGCTGTTACACTCTATTTTTTTGTATAAATTTTTTTAGATGTTGAATTCTGTGTAGATCAATTTGTGTGTTTGTTATAATTTAGGCAGCGTAAGCCATTTATGCGTCAAAAATAAGGAATTTATTTCACCTTTTTCACTGCAAAGGGCGATTTTTAGGGATATAACCTATGTTCATTCACGGAATCTCCTGAACATTTTTCAAAAAGCCCCATCTCAATCGGATGAACGGTATGGCAGAGCACGCTTGACCGGGAATCTACTTATCCCGATCTTTTGTGTATAAAAAAACTAAAAGTGCGACAGGCCTAGAAGGCTTTTGGCTGACCAGCCGGCTGTTGGCCTCACATCCACATGTGTTAATCACAGAGGTAGACGATCATCTAGCCAGTGTTATGGTGACATGTGGTCAGCATGCCGGATCCTCTAGCCGTTATAGCTGGTATTCTCAACCTGGAGACGCTACTTATTGTAGCTACCCAAATGACTCACGATGCTGTGTTGGCACCGCACAGTGGGCCAGTAACAAATCTAGCTGTAAAAAAGTATATTACTAAAATTCGCCAATTCATCTTTCTCCACTCTAAAATTATTGCCAGATGACTGTTCTTCACTTATCTGCAAAGGAGGGTGGAATTCTAAAATTTATGTAGACAATATAAACATCGGAATTTGCCGATAGTTAAGAACTCATCTGGTCCGCATCCGAGTTGTGTACCGAGCTGTACAAATAAATACAATTTGCATTAAAGTTCAGTGAGTTATTCTTCTTATTCTATATGGATACGTTACCTCAAAGTTTATACTTTACATTGATATATTTAACATGTTTCTATACAACCAGATATTGTGTTAAATACACGTGGAATCATACCTTCGAAATAAATTAAATTACACAATCGTTTTACTTTAAATTGAGCTACGAAAAAAACAGTTCCGAACAGTAGTACAAATTTTAGTTAGAAAATAGAGTGATTTATGGGCTTCAATTCCCGCACAATAACATGTATGCAAAGTATTGGGTTTTGTAATTAGCTTTTTTATTAGAGAAGGCGGCCGGCAGGTGAGGCCTATCTTCGCGCGCAGAGAATTGTTTGATTTAATATACGAAGAAAAGTGATCGATAGAGGCAATAAGTGATCCTCCATTAATAAATTACAATTAGGGGATGTTCGGAGAATCGTTTTAAAAAATTATTTTTTTTAATGATTTTCTAAAACACAGGAAGTAGTGCGAGAGAAAGAAAGTAAGATTTCTACTGAAATATTATGATTGGCGAAAAGTAATAGTAAACTTTCCCGTTATTAAGAATTTAGAACACTGATAGTCATTAGAAAATCCTGTTCCATCTGCTTATGGAATTGTAAGACCCAAAATTTATTTCGAAGAGGCTGCAATAAAACGAAAAAAAGTCTTACTTCTACTGAAATGTCTGTCTTGGGAAAGGTTGATTAACAAATTTGCTTCCCTAGAAGCATTATAGGGTGGATAAAATATCACAACCTCTTTTTTTGACACCAAGTCCCATGTTAATATATCGACAAATAGATATTTTATTGTCAAGAAAGACAATGCTTCGTTCGACATTGATGATTGGGAGTTGAGCGGGGTGATTTGTAATGTTGATTATTATTTTGAAGCTATTTGTTCTGCTTTTTTAAGTAATGTCTATAAAACGCCAGCAGTATCCCGTTTACCATAGGATCAAAGTGGTATTTCTGTTGCAAGAGCAAGTTCATCGCGAGAGAATTCCTCCTTCAGTGAACATTTCTTTTATCTCAGCCTCTTCGAAAGTTATTTTGGGTCTTCCAATTTCATAAGCAGATGGAACAGAATTTTCCAACGACTGTCATTGTTCTAAATTAATTATTCATAACGGGAAAGTTAACATCCACTCCTAGCCAATCAGAATATTTCATTACATTTTTTTTTTCTCGCGCACAACTTGAATGTTTGAGAAAATCGCTTTTCAAAAAAATATTGATTTTTAATATAATTTAAAACATTCTGCTAACATCTTCCAACCCCCTAATTTGTTTACTAATGATAACGTATTGCCTCTATCTAATATTTTTTTTCATATTAAGTCAAACAATTATTCTCTGCGCGCAACGGTAGGCCTCAGTTGCTGGCTGCCTCCTGTAATGAGAAAGCTAATTAAAAAGAATGAAATAATTTGCAGACACGTTATTGTGCGGGAATTAAAGTCATAAATCACTCTATATTATAACTAAACCTTGTACTACTGTTCAGAACCGTTTTCCTTGTAGCTCAATTTAAAATAAGATGATTGTGTAAATCTTTTAGTTGCGTGTAAGGTATGAATCCACATGTATTTAACATAATATCAGGTTATATAGAAAAACATTATATATGTCAATAACATTACAACCCTTGAGGTGAAGTATGCATATAGAATAAGAAGAAAAGCTCACTGAACTTGAACACACAAGCAAATAACACAACTGGGATATAGACCAGTTGAGTTCTCAACCATCGACAACTTCCGATGTTTATATTGTCTTCATAAACATTATAATTGTACCCTCCTTTGCAGATAAGTTAAGAACCGTCATATAGCAATTATATTATATAGTGAAAAAATAAATAAATTGGTGAGAGTGAGTGAAAATAGTTTTTTCCAGCTAGATTTAATTTCTGGCCCACTGTGCGCCGGATCCATATTGGCCGAAATCCACGAGAAAAATGTCTTCCCCCATGGAGATTCGAACCAGCGCAGATACCGTAGTTCTGCGCTGAAACTTCTTGCCTTAACTACTCGGCTACGGCGCGGGACTCTTGGTATCAATGAAAGATAAAAAATGGTTATTGTAAGTAATCCGTAAGAGATAAACATGCTGTCGCGGACTATTTTGTAGAGCGTTTTGAGATATTCAATTCTGTATACATTGATTTTGTGTATTTCGTATGGTTTAGGGAACATACGCCATTTAAGCGTCCAAAGAGATACTTTTTTCACATTAGAATTGTACCCTCTTTTGCAGATAAATTAAGAACCGTCATATAACAATTATATTAGAGTGAAAAAAAAATAAATTGATGAGGGTGAGTGAAAAGTACTTTTCCAGCTAGATTTTATATCTGGCCCACTGTAGTCCGGTCCCATACTTGCCGAAATTCCATGAGAAAAAAAGTTTTCCCCTATGGACACTCGAACAGGCGTAAGTCCCGTAGTTCTGCACCAAGACGTCTTGCCTTAACCACTCGGCTATGGAGCTGGACTCTTGGTATCAATGATAAAGATGCTAGGTTCAGCCGAATGGGTATTATTCTCTTGGTATCAATAAAAGACAGAAATGGTTATTTTGAGTTACCCGTAAGAGATAAACATATGCTGTCGCGGACTTTTTTGTAGAGCGTTTTGTGGTATATAATTCGGTGTACCTTAATTTTGTGTAATTCCTATGGTTTAGGCAGCGTAAGCCATTTAATAATCCAAAGAGCTACTTTTTTCACGTTTGTCACTATAAAGGGCGATGTTTAACGGTGTAGGAGTTGAGTATCACAACTCCTGTATAGCATGTGTTCATCCCGGAACTCTGCTGAATACTTTGCAAAAAAACCCATCACAATCGGATCATCAATATGGCCGCGCATAAAGTACGAACAAACAAACAAACATTACTTTTTATATATAAGATTTCCGTGCGTATTATTTCTTTTCTTCTTTATCACAGTTTAACCTTTCCCCTATATGTACTATTTCATGCTAAACGCCACCCAGGCCTTACAATGGCACGATCTGTTGGGTCCAAAAAATTTCCTAAGACTTTATTCTCAATTACTCTTAATCTCCTTTCCTCGCTTAAAGTAAGAGTCCACGTTTCGCACCCATATAATATAACTGGTAGAATAATAGTTTTATATATTTTCAGCTTAACGTTTTTTGAAAGGAGTTGGGACATCAAAAGTCTCTGCAATGCATAATAGCATGCATTTCCAGAATTGAGCCTATGTTTAATTTCTCTGTGCATCTCATTCCTATTTGTGATTATTGTTCCTAGGTATTTTAATTCAGCCACTTCCTCAAAATTTCCCTCTTTTGTCATTAGCTGTCCATTTCCATTATGTACTGAAATTCTACGTGTGACCATATATTTAGTTTTACTGATATTTACTTCCAGTCCTAATTTCTTAGTGTTACTCAATAGTGTGTGCTTGTTGGCCTTCAGTATCTCCTCGCTATCGGCAAGGAGTACTACATCATCAGCATAAACTAACATCTTATTAATACCATTTAGTTGTAAGCCTTCCTCATTCTCTAAAGATTTAATGGCATGCTCTAGTACAAAATTAAATAGTAGTGGAGATAGTGCATCTCCTTGCTTCAACCCATTCTGGATTTCAAAAGTGTCTGAAATCTGTTTGCCTACACGCACCCTACTCTTTGAGCCATTTAGACACATCCGTATAAGTCTACCTAACTTTTTAGGAATTCCGAACTCCAGCAGGATACTATATAACTTTTCCCTCCTAATTGAATCATATGCTCTTTTGAAGTCTACATATAGTTGATGTACAGTACCACTATATTCCCATTTATTTTCTAAAATCTGTCTTATACTAAAAATCTGATCTGTTGTAGACCTGTTTCTTCTAAATGAATATTGATGATCTCCTAGAATGTCATCAATATAGGGAGTAAGTCTGCTTACTAATATATTTGTAAGAATTTTGTACGAAGTTGAAAGTAGTGAGATGCCCCTGTAGTTGTTGCATTCAGTTTTATGTCCTTTCTTATAAATTGGTACGATAATTGATTTCTTCCATTCATCTGGAAGAGCTTCTTTACCCAAATCATACTAAGCAACCAGCGTATCTTGTCCATCAATTTTTATCCCCCTGATTTTTTCAGTTCTGCTGGGATCTCATCTTAACCTGATGCTTTATACATCTTCAATTTCTCAATTGCCATTTCTACCTCTAATGCACTTGGCTCTGCGACTAGCATTTCTGCTGTCTGTAAATTATCCTCCTCAATGTCCTGTTCTGAATGTACATTTAATAGCTGGTTAAAGTAACTTTTCCATCTATATAATATACTCCTAGAATCTGCAATCATATCCCCATTTTCATTTACAAACATTAACATTTCTTTCAACTTATACAATTTCCGTTCGTCCGATGACTAATATATGTCGCTAACATCACGCCAACTGATGGCTTCATTCAGAAGTATGTGAATTTAGATCCCGGTTCAAACATTAATTTTGTTTCTTAAATTAGATTCTATCCGCAATTGGAATGTGTTAATTTAAATAAAAACATCGAAAAGGTGGGGGAAAAACTCCAAAAACCACATCACCGAAAAACGTATCACCAAAGGGATCGAAACTACCCCTATGTGTACGAAGCAGCGACACCATCTCGAGACCATCACGGTGGACTCCATGTATATTTATTTTAAAATGTTTATATTATCTATCAACATTTATATTTCCTCGTTATAATTATTTAAGGTAATTAATTGTGTAACTTTAATCTCGACCCTAGTTTTAGTGTGCTTTTAAATATTCCTCTAGCATACCTCCCATGAATGTACTCGTCAGTTAGAAGTCAATAGAATAATATGGTTACTTGGATTGTTCAATAATTTCATATGCTTGCTCTTTGTAGATTTAATGTAGTTGTTGCAAATATACAATACGGATTATTATTAATGAAGATAGGAAGAGCAATTATAATAAGTCTATTTCAGGTTGGAATTATTACCTGAATAACATTGGAAGTGATCTATGATATGTACCGTAACAAACAGCATATACTGTGTACATGTGTGGAATATTACATAGTTGTACCCCTAATGACGAATCATATGTGGAATTTCGTAATCACAAAAACTTGTCATTGTTTACAAATAAAACATAACAAAATGCTATAATAACAGGTATAATGCATAAAATTATACAACATATAAGCACTAAGTTATCATCAAACTAAAATTGAGAAACGCATCACGTTTACGTACCTTAAAAAAATCCAAACAAGGACAAAAAAGAACTCTTCCATAACAGCAAACCATTGCGCCAGACTGACAGATCGAGCATGTGTGAACACAAAATTAGTGATTGAGAGAGAAAACAGCCCTATATTGTCTCTACAAATATTTGTGGAGTAACGGAAGTGTTACGTATTAGAGATACTTTTCCATTTTTGGTCACTTTCCTCTAACCATATCATATAAGTACATGTCACTTACTCTAATTAATTACAATAACCGTAATACATATCACTACATTACGATTCAGAACAGTAAACCTATAAAATACAATTATATTAATGTGTAATATATGGCCGTAAATATCATAATGTTCGTTTATAGGAAACGATCTATACGACTACTCACCTATAGCCTATAATATGAAATTATATATATATATATATATATATATATATATATATGTCCCGCTATAGTCGAACGGTCTATGACTTGATTCCAGGATGCACAGCTACGAGAATTGTTCTTGTTCGCATGGGGGAGAACGTTTCTTATGGAATTCTCATTCAAGATTTCGAGGAATGTGGGTAGCTGAAATACTATGGGGCTGCAGGAAGGAAAACCAGCTACAGGGAACCCGATATGCTGATTACATATGACCACTATACTGGTTGGGTTATAGTTGAGCGTTGAAATGTTAATGCAAGGCAGGTCGCTGGAATGCCAAGAGGCTTCTAGGCCTGTCTCCCTATGGATTATGAGTATATATATACTTATTAGGGTGTATAATGATTTATAAACATTTACATACACCCTTATAGAATTGCATTTTTGGTTGCATTAAAAAGTCCTCTAAATGTGGGAATCTTAAACTGACTTAATTTATGCTTTTACGAATAATGCACGGCAACATATATATTGTTCCTCATTGGTTGCAGTACTGTGAGAAATTATCTTTTTTCAATTAAAACTTCAACGTTTTATTCTTCTGACTCTTGAAGTAGATTATTTTATCTTTCGTTTTGTTTAACCTCTCACGTTGCAGAGATTTGATGTGCCGCACGTTACCCGTCTCATACAGAGACAGGATTCTGCTGGATTATATACATAAGTTTTTTAACACACAACAACCTGGATGACCTCCCTGATATTTGATCACGTCAACTTCAAGACTCCCTCCGAGAAAACATGAACATTAATCTCAATCATTACAATCTTGCTAATAGTTAAATCGCATGATTTAATAATTATATGAATTATGATACTTGTGGTATCCTATGCTCTTTCTTCTGCGATGTGCTTTGTGCGTTTCTAGCTCAGAGAAGAAATAGAATTCCTTAGGAACTTCCTTCTAACCATATGTACAAGACACTACTGTTAAAATAAGTCGAATGCTACAAAATCATCAGATTGAAACAGGCATTCTGCTCGGAAAAAAAACTTATCCAACTAATGCAGGTGTGCTAAATATAAAATACATCTAGAATCATAAGGTATCTAAAACATCACTTGCAACCCATGTGAACGATCATATGTAGGAAGTACAAACATACGAATGTCCTGTCGAATACAAGAACTTAAGGCTGCAATATATCTCCAAGAACCTACTTCAACTCTGGTGCAACACAAGAAACAGAAGGATCATAAGATCTGGATCCAGAATTTTGGCTAAAATAGATAATGAAAAATCAAGAATCTATAGGGAAACATCAGAAAATGAGAAAAAACACATGATACGAACACCACAATAATGCCGAAAGGTTACCACCTAAACGGAAACCTGCTCTCGCTGCCTGCCATGTCATTCTTAAAATAGCGTAGAAGGTATGAAGAATAGAAGAAGAAGAAGATAACAAGATGGACAACAGAGAATGCGGCTGGTAATGCGAATACTATGTTGCCTGTCAGCCTCATGAAAAGCTACCAGGAGACGATGACTGATTTCATTAACCCCTAAATGTCTGCTGTACTGCCGAAGCGCATTCGTAATTTAATATATAATATAATGAAAACACTGTGAATCGTGTCCCCATGGCTGTAATTGGTAGGTATATTGTGCTCCATGCTGTTGGCTCCGTCTAACTAACTTCGCAGAGTGAGCTGCATACTACAACCAGTCATGGCTCTTTGACAGCTAATTACGTCGTGACTATAGTTATGGGATAAAGTCACTTAACTGAAGTCTATTTGGCGGCGATAGTGTTAGCTTGCCGAAGGAAGAACTTGTACAGATATCAGGATGTCATGACCATATTTCCGAACACTTTAATAACCTCTCTTGGCTCCGTCTTACTGACAGACGTAAATTGCACTCTCTTTCACTACTTTTCAAGCTTCTGAATTCCTACATCCCTATTTACCTGGCGTCTAGATTTGAGAAGTTATCCTCTTACCACAATATTGACACTAGATCACAAGATAGCAGTCTGCTAACAATTCCTCTTCATAGCACTTCCTCCTATTCTACTTCCTTCACAGTAGCCTCTGCCCGCTCCTGGAATCTCCTTCCTCAAGATATCAGGGGTTGCCGCACACTTGGTACCTTTAAGTCACGCTTATACAGTTACCTGTTGTCTAATAATTAATTTTTCTCTATTTATTTAATTTTATACTATGTCATTAATCTTTTCCTGTTTTTTATATATATTGTACATATTTATATTTAATTCGTTAAATTTAGAGTAAATCAAAATACATTATAAATATTAATTGTATTGTGTATCATAACTTGTAATCGTTTATATATATATTGTAATTTAGATTTAAGACTATTTTTTGTTTGTATTTTTTTTTAAACCTGGTTGAGTGGTAGACAAGGCCTTAAGGCCTTAACTCTGCCAGGTAAAATAAAGCTATTATTATTATTATTATTATTATTATTATTATTATTAAGCGGAGCTATAGAAACCGCACTGCCTTCAAGCCGAGAATCTGAAATCCAGCAGTGCGGATAGAGCCACACTACTGCTGGTGAGAACACGTCGCTAATCTATGCCTGTAAACTTAATAGGAGTTGTATTTGGTAAATATGTTCTTACGTACAGCCCGCCGCTGAGGCAGGCGTCCTAAATTGCGTACCATAGCATTGAATTGCGAGAATGTATAGTTATACATCTTTCGGACTACTCTTCAAAGACAGTATCAATATCGGAATCTGCGCTACATTGTGTAGGTCTGTTATACTCGTATAACGGGTGGGGGTCAAATACCTGATTTAAGCAATTATTTTGAATGTTTTGTACTTTCTTTTTATGTCTTTTGCGATGGTGATCTATCCTCACAGACATAGAGTACCGGGCTATGGATCACGCGTTTCTAAAGTAAAATATTGATCCAATATGACAATGTATCCGACTGGAAAAATTGACATAAAAGAGCTATTGCTAGATTAGCTTTATATACCGAATATCAAATTTGAATCTAAGCTTGGAATCAGATGGAGTCGAAGATACTAGACTGAAAGTTCCAGACGGAGATTTTGACTTCCAAAATTAAGTTGGATCGGTGAACGTCTGGAATATTTTGTAAATAGGATCGCCTAAGTTTTGGTACTATTTATCTCTATGATCCATTCCTGGAACCAAAAATAAATAAGTGTAAGAGAATTTTGAAAGACATGCATTTGTGCAGGAAGGAATGGAAATTTAATTTGGAAAAAGAAACGGGTATAATCGGCGAATGATGTGGTATGGATAAGGATAGTAGGAAGATTTGATACATATAATGTATGGCTGAAAGGACTGAAAGTGGGGGAACTCCCGCTAGGAGTGTCTAACAGTCTAATTTGTACCCACTAACCTAAACATAGAATTGTCGATTAGGGAGGTATTTAGCTTTTAACGTAATTAATGGAACCGACATTTCAAATTATATACGTTTACAGGTAAGCCCATTTATCAAAATCGTATCGAAAGCTTCCTCGATTTCAAGGAATACAGCAGTTATAATATTTACTGTTATAGACCGTGACTATTTGGTCAATCAGACTTGTTAGCTGGAGCGGAGTATTATGTGAATTTTGAAATCCAAATTAATGGTTAGGTAAAAGAACATTGACCTTATCTTCAATTTTGAGTCTGGCCAGAAGTAATGTGTCCAATATATTGGGCAGCACAGATATGAGATTGATTGGACTCAAATTCCCCGGGTTTGAGGGATCTTTGCAAGGTTCGGGTAAGATTATTGACCTTTGCAATTTTCCAAAGGTCTGGGATGTAGTGATTTTAATACAATATTTATATAGTTAGAGGAGAAACAGTAAAGGTTTGATAGGAAGGTTTCTGACAGTGAGGTTAGTTATACCATCGTTGCCAGGGGCACGATTTGGAGAAAGGTTGTGTACGAGTGTACGAACCTCAGTAACATGGATATATGGAAGGACATGTGGTGTAAGAGTTTCAAGAAAAGCAATAATCACGTATTTTATCTCATCCTCATGAACTGGAGCGTTGAGCTCTTGAGGTTGGAATCGATTTGCGAGATTTGTAGGGAGGAACTGGGCCTTACCACTAGGGTGATAGGCCCAGGTACCATTGGTGGTTATTGCAGGAGTACGAGGAGCCGGGTACTTACTCCATCTGATCCGTTTTAGAACTTGCCATAGATGAGTGCGATGGATATTTTGTTGAATCATAAGCTCCTTCCAGCATTCTTGTTTGCGATTTTGCAATCGATTCCCTACCAATTCAGTGTTTTAATTGTGTTCCGGTTTGTGTTGATAGGAGCCAAAACGTCCGTATAATCTAAGATAATAGCGCATTTGAGTAAGATACTTTTGGATTGTGGATTTGTATATGCTTGTGGTGTGGGGAATGTTGGTGTTGTTGAAAATTTAATAGCTGTTTTTAATGTCGCCAGGAAATTGGTATGATATCTTCAAGTGTTTATGTGGACTGGGCAGTTAGTGTAGTCTCAATCCATTGATAGAGCATGTAAGTGTATCTCTGACAGTCTATTTGCGCATTTTGTGTAGAAAAGGCGCCGATAATAGAAAATGCGTTGTTAGTTTAAAAGTATTGGTGTGAGACCGGAGTCTAGTGCGTCATCTGTAATGGTGTTAATGTGTGTCAAGAGAGGTAGCCTACAACCTTTGAAATAATTTATGGCACACAGATAATTTTAATGTCTCAAAACGAAGCCATTGCGCATGATCAGAGTTCTGCTCTTTGGTTCAGAAGTATAAAACTGTTAGAGAAACTAAATTCGTTCTATTTTGTTGTGTGTCGTGCATTAGAAAACAATTTCGTGTAAATAAGTAGTGCGGTAAATACCAAAAATAAAATAAAGCAAAAGAAATTAATCAAAAGTAAGAACATTAGTTGAAATAAGGACGAGAGAGAGAGAGAGAGAGAGAGAGAGAGAGAAAAGTATGATAGCACTATCGAACACGCGACCTCATGCACGGAAAACAGAAGCTTACTCCACTAGACCTCAACCATGTCTCCTAGAAATTGTCTGTATGAAGCGATGCAGTACATCAGGACTAACTTGTTTAAATACATTAGATATGAACTTAATTTAAATTAATCAGATGCTTTTGTATTAGTAATGTAACAAATAATTATATTATGTCATGTGTTTTGTAATAAAGTTATGAGACATCACATATATATATATATATATATATATATATGTGTGTGTGTGTGTGTGTGTGTGTGTGTGTGTGAGAGATGTTTACTTTAATTTATTTATTTCCATATATTCCATTCCATAGTAATTCTGACCAAAGGCAGGTCTTTCACAGCATTCATAACATTTTCATGCTATGCTTTGTAGTTTTACTAGGGAACTGTAGGTGTGGTAGCTTCCCCTTCCTTTGCACACCGGTGAAGAATGATGATGATAATGAAAAGGATGATGATGATGATGATGGCCGGGTGA